>JBBPMO010000674.1:0-18868 GCA_038090315.1 Xanthoconium stramineum | reverse complement strand
CCGGGACGGAACCGATGGGGCTTCTTCACACCGCCAACAGGTGGCTGATGAGGTCGATTGTCAATGAATAATGAAGGAAGGACAGCATAGTGCAGCTGCCTACCGTAGTAAGGGAAGCCTTCTGAACCCGCTTGACGGCATATTGATAACTGAGTTGCTTTCGAGCAACTTTCCCCCCTGTGGTTTTGCGAGCGGTTTGCTATGATGCAGACGGAAATAAGGTAAGTCGCTCGTCCAAGTGAATTGGGAATGATGCTAGAGGAATCATCCTCCGGGAGTGGCGGGCCGCCATCTTGCCGCATCCCGACGCCTCGCGACCCCTGACGCGAGTCACCATCACCTCCAACATACCGATAGTAGTACTCCCACATCAAAGAGAAAATAAATAGAAACAGCAGTAGATCGTACCTTGGTGCGTGCCATCAGGTCCAATGAGCTGCTGTTATCGAAAAAGGTGAGATTTCGGTGTAGTGGTGAGGGAGAAGACGGGGCGACGAGGGAAGTGTCCAAGGTGCGTCCTTCTTATATACGCCATCCCCGTCTTTTTCGCTGCCTTGGTGACTCGATCTCCTACCAACTTCTTTATGGTCCTTTGTGGAGAATGGACGAGCAAGCCATTTAATCTGCACCGCCAC
This sequence comes from Xanthoconium stramineum, assembly GCA_038090315.1. Taxonomy (NCBI): domain Eukaryota; kingdom Fungi; phylum Basidiomycota; class Agaricomycetes; order Boletales; family Boletaceae; genus Xanthoconium; species Xanthoconium stramineum. The sequence goes on along the minus strand of JBBPMO010000674.1, from coordinate 18,233 downwards.
TTGGCAAAGCTTCATAAACAGCGACGTTATGGCTGCGGCCGCTGGGATGGGTCTGATTCACTGGCTATTCTAGACGATGGGGCAGGTCAACGAAACATAAAAATACTCGTCTTGGGCCAAGTTGGTATGATCGCCGTCTCCGCTGCCACCGCCCCTCCAAGAACATAAGAACCTTAAGCAACCCCGGCCCATTTAATACCCTCAATTTGGGGATAGCCGAGTATTCACCCGAGCGTCAAAGTCATGCTTATAATTGTGCTTCTATCTCACAGCATCTCAGACCCCACGTTGTCGCTTATCGATCTCTGCGACCTGCGCCCTCCATTAGACACTATCTGACACATGCCTAGATCCCCTCAGGACGTCTATGCAAGACATCTATTATCTCCTCGGGGTTATCCTCTGTGGACGCCCGAGCCAAGTAACGAACTCCTGGCCTATCGACGGGAGGGCCTTAGGATTGGGGATGTTGGTGTCGTTATTCCTGAGGACGGTTGTTTTGATGTCTTTTTCAACCTATGCCTACCACCGGAGCATCCTTTCCACCAAGCTACTGGCGTTCCAGACAACTTCGAGCCCATCCAGCTGAGCGATGTGGACGTCAGGACCGTGGTTAACGCAGAAAATCGTGGTCGCATCATTGCAAACTCCTCGGTGAAAAGTGCTAGAACTGTCCAGCGACCTGCAGAAAGCTCATCGAGGTGCTTCAGGTCTTCGAGAAGAGATATCGCCTCATTTTACTGACAACGCTTTCCAGAACTTCTGGACTGGAATATGATAATGTTATGAGTGGATCGAGGTATCTCATTCAGTCCTTAACAAGGAACATCGCCTGATGTCATTGACAACCCTTTCATGGACTAGACCATCTGGACTAGAATATGAATTCACCTTGTCCTCAAGCGAAGGCGCGCTGCTCATCCTACCGGAAGGTGCTCAGCGCCGTGACCTTCGGAACCATCATCGCTTTTTAGAGGTGGCTACACAACATGGGGCCGATTGGTATCGCTTCGCCGAGGAAAGGGTCGGTCAGATAATCGGAAACGACTCCCTCTACTTGATTACGGGCCTCTATAAGACAACTTCTTGGTCCTTGGCAGCATTCGAGAAGACCGCAGGGACTGCAGAGTATCCTGCGCAATTCAGAATCTCTCAAGCCGGCGGAAATAGTGTTGCAGCCACCTATTCATGGGACACAACACGTGCTCTAGACTGGCGCGTTGGGCCTATCGAGAAGTACGAGATCCCGAATCAAGCCGTGTTCATCCGTGGGTTCAAAATCGCGCACCGAACTGGGATGTTCGGTAAAAGATGGATCAGTGTCAAGGCGGATGCCCCTTCCACACGACCAAACCCTGCGAGGTCTGTTGGTGCAGTTCCAGGTGACTCTTGGCTGGCGTATGTGTTTGGTGGCATGACCACTACCAAGAGCATCGAACCTCCGAGAAGCGGTGCGCAGGATGAAGCAGCCTTCATTTCGGAACTCGAGGACACCCGGGAGGAAATTCAGTATAACGGCGCGATTGCGGTTGGCGAGAATGTCATAATTCAGCGCTTCCCGGGTGCATCGCAAGTAAGTTAGATCAATCATATTGGAGGTTTGTCGACTCGGAGGGCGTTGACAGGCCTTTCATCCGTCTGACATCATCAACCAATATTTGTTGAATAAGGTACGTTGTTGTTGTAACGCAACGAGAGCTAGTGCTTCATTTATTCACTCAGGAACTCGCTGCAAATGTTGCGATTACTCATGACGATGTCTGGACTAGCTTCCTTGAAGAGGTCGGTTGTGGACTTCATTCAATGTCAAGTTCTCACCTCCCTGTACCCCAGAAATTGCTTCAACCCGGGGATCTTGCGCAAGATGGTCGTCTTGAGGCACTGGTGTCTCAAAAATATGACATAGTTTTGAAAGAAGGTGGATTTTGATATCGCCACCTTATTGCAACTGAGACTTACGCTCTAGTACAGGTGTGGTGTATTTGCAGGCTCGTAGGTTCGTCTGGTTTCGTTCTGGTTCTCTTCGAAGGCTTCACTTAGCTGTTCCAATTCTACAGAACCAGTGGACGGGGCACATTCGGTGTCCATGAGCTGGTTGAAATCACGATGAGACAAGAATTTGACCCAGGGGGCTCGGATGCAATGGTCACGGATGTAGCGCCGGCCGCTCAGCAGGTTCACCTAGAGCTCGATCTGGAAGCTTCGGACTCGATTATCAAGGCGGCGCCAGCAACGTCGCAAATCCACTTGAGTCGTGACCGAGAAGGCACGATCCGACAGGACAGCCATGCTAATCTCATGGTCGACCCGGCACGCACCGACCTTAACCCAAAGACGGCAACAGATCCTCTCCTTTCTGGGTATCGTCTCATTCGCTCTGCTCTCGCAAGACTGCTAATGGGATTATGCAGGACACCTGCATCGAGTGGTGACATTTATCAGTGCAGGTGGCTCGTCGGCGGCATATCTTGTGACCAAATTTTCATTAGTTTTGACGAGTTGATCGCCCACTTAGGCCGTGTGCATGACATGCAAGGATCTGTGTCACAGAAGTTGGTCTGCCAGTGGTCGACAGAAACGGGACTTTGCGGTGTGCACCACCGCAGAGATGCGCTCAGATGCCACATCGCCACTCATTTCGACATCTTATTTTGCTGCACCGAGTGCGGCAACCAGAACCATTTCAACCACGAGCAGGACAACTGCTTCAACTACGATTTCACTGACGAGGTAGGGACATCCCCAACCTGGACCAGCAAGAATGATATTGACTGCATGACCTCAGGATGTGCAAAGGCTCTTGCAAAATGCACTACCCGCGAGGAACCCCCAACACCGCTATCACACGTGCGATTGGGTGACAGGCCAGGCCATTTGTAGCTCGCTTGTCCAAACCTCCGACTTCCCTGAGCATCTGCGCTCTTATCATGGCGTCGTGGGTCCAGAACATACAAAAATTGTATGTCGCTGGGTCCATTGCTTCGCTGAGATGAAGAAAGAGAGGTTGTGGAGGCACGTCATTGAGAAACACCTGGAAGTGAGGTATTCATGCCCATACTGCCCCGAACAATTCACCCGCCTCTATACCATGCAAAACCATATCGTGAACAAGCACTCGATCCATTAAGATCCTGTTTACAAGTGAATGGTCCATTTTGCGTTCCCTTTTACAGTACCTGTCATGCATTGCTCCAGCACCACACACGGAATTTCAAACTATATACTGTAGTTAGTGGTTTCTGGACATAAGTCATTGTTACTCTGTATCAGTCATTCACTTGGATGAGGTAGCGCGCATATGTCCACCTAAAAGCTGACCTGTGGCTATGATATTTCCCCATCCGGCGAGCCTGCCAACCAGATATGATAGTCGACCGAAAAATTCTGGACCCCGGAGTGTGCTTTGGCAAGCTGTGTTGCCGAGCACCATCGCCCGCTCACTTGAAGATCTCGTCTTACACCCTGGCCCTCATGGCCCTCATCTGTGCTGGGTGGCACGACCCACAGAATTCTCCATTCGAAGGGAAGTGTTTCATCGCGATCGGTCAGCCAGAGCGGTCGGTGAAGGTGAACTTTTATCGGTAAACGCAGAGCCGATCAACATTGGTCGACACATCAGCCACCTCGCCATGTTCACGCGCATAGACGGCGAAGCATCTTACATCTCTAGGAGTTGTTGAAGAATTGAGCAACAAGAACGAATGGGTTCACCTCGCGTGTCACGGTCTCCCAAATCCGACACGACCATTCGAGTCGGCGTTTGCTCTGCGCGACGGACATTTTACGATCCAATGCAACATTAGGCGCAATTTGAAGAATCGAAAGTTCGCGTATCTGTCTGCGTGCCATACGACGCGGCCGGAGACGAAGAGAGCCCTGGATGAGGTGATTCATCTCGCGTCGGCGAAGCAGCTCGCCAGGTTCCATTTTGTGATTGGGACAATGTTCAGTCAGGAATCACGAAGCGAGTAGTACGCATGCCCGTGTGGCAAGCAGATACTGTTGCCGTTTTGAGATCAACAAATCGTACACAAACTGCTCCTTCATGTCTATCCAAGTCAAATAAGTACGCTGGGAGGAAAGCGACACGAAAACTTACCATTCTCATCTTGGCCCGTACAGTCAATTCCCAAATGGGAATTCTTCTCGGTCACTTGCTTGCTCTTCACCTGCGCGAGCGTCTCGATCGGCGATAGACCACTGCTCTCCCCAAGCGCAAGCGGAACAACATCCAGTGCGGCAGCAAAAGAGCGCATGGCGTACTGCTCTGTCGAGGGTATCCAAACCAGAGTCAACTAAGGAAATCCCACCAGACTTGGAAACCGACCTCGTCCGCAGCTTTCGCCATAGTGATGGAACAACTAATATTGGCCGCAACTCCACCATAGACCACTCTGTTGTCAATGACAAGATTCCGAAGAGTGCATATAGCATCATGCAACGCCCGTTTTGCTTCATCCACGATCCGAAAAAATGATGGGTACCACGAAGGGCATACGACAGATACCCATACCACCTTATTCGATCCACGCATGGAGATGGTCATAGCACGGGTGTTGGCATGTTCTTCGATGGCAAGCATTTTGTCGCGCGTCATGCCAAACGTGATTTCACGTATGATCCTTGCCTTTCCCAGTTTTTCCGTCGTGAGTTCCTCGCATCTGGGCACGATGCGACCATGCGTGGCTATGGCAATCAGCTGAGGGGGCATTGAAACTTGACCACTAAAGTGTGGAAATAAGAAGGACGCTACCTCGACCTCGGGTTCGCCAACACACTGTACAGCCGGTAGTTCATTTTGCATCAGCAGATGGTTTGTCTCGTCGTCGAAGCCCCATTGACATATGACTAGGTTGGCACCCGTGGCCTTCACCATATGACCATATCCTCGAACTCTTCCTTTTCGTAATCCTATAGTTTCTTGAACTCTTCGACACTCATATTGTCCAGTTTGTGCTTCATTTATGGGCGGGACGGCTCGAACGGGCAAGTGAGGATCAGAGGCGGGCATCCGTGGGTGCGACATGTCCTTGTCGATGGGCAAGCCCTTGATGAGGGTGATGTCGGCGAGAGAGCCGCCGATTTTTCCGTAAACCTTGATGAGGTCAGAGGAGACGTCGCGACGCTCGACATCTGCCACCTTCAGTACTGCCTCTACGGCGATCTGCAAACTGCCTGATCTCTTCCGAGACGCTGTCGCGGCAGGGTCAGGGCGCAAGGGAGATGCGCACATTTTGCTGCCGAAGCCATCAGGGCGGTTTTGATGAGATTCTCCTTGTTCTTGGGCAAGAACCCGACGCGATTCGTCGCGGCACTCTAGCTAGGTGCCGGGGGTCCCCTAAACAACAATCTTCCCAGATCACAATTGAATCGACCAGTCGGGAACGACAGCGTTTATTAGTAAGCATTGCAGGCGTTACAGTAACAGTCACATACGTCCGTGTCTTGAGGTGTGCACACACCTTGGTGGTTGTTATTTCAGATCCCCTTTCTGCGGCTATGGATTGTCCTGGTACACTTTGCACCCCGTCAGTTTTGTCGGCCGCCGTTCGTCTTCAGGTCTGTGCATCTTTTGAATTCCAGCCCATGTTGGGTCGTGGGGAGCAGCTGCAAAAGTCTACGATTACCATGAAGCAACTGTTGGATCGCAGCGCAACAGGAGTTTGTGAGTGTCGGCAAGTTTTGTCCATAGATTTTGGACACTTATAGTACCATGATAGTGTTCGCTTTTCTCCCGAGGGATGGGGACGTTGTCTCCCCTTGTTCATCCATTTTAGTGACTGTCGTGCTGCAAAAGTGCAAGGGCGGTCACCCATCAACACCGCTGTCCCTCAGCACTCATTCTGTAAGTGGGTAATCTGCGCGGACAGCATCGTTGTTAATCATCGTACATCCACAGTCAACAACTGATTCCCAGGGCGAGCTAGAAAACGCAACGGACAAAGGCCGCAGCACTCTCTCGCGTTACCGAGAGCACGGCGAGAAACAGGATCTTGAGCATTCTGTTGCAGAGTTCGAGCAGGCGCTCCGTGTTTGTCTTGGGGATCAAGCAGACTTGGATGAGGGGATATCGACGCTCGGAAATGCTTTTGACGTCACTCCCGACAGTCACCCTGACAAGCCCAGCCTTCTTAACAACCTCGGTGACTCCTTCCTCGCTCGTTTCAAGTGCCTCGGTCAGCTCAACGACCTGGAGGACGCCCTTTCGAGGCAGAGGGAAGCTGTTGACATCACTCCTGACGGTTACCCTCACAAGCCCAGCTGTCTTAACAACCTCGGTATCCCCTTCCTCACTCGCTTCGAGCGCCTCTCCCAGCTCAACAACCTGGAGGATGCCATTTCGAGGGAAAGGAAAGCTGTTGACCTGAATGCAAGCGTAGCGAGGTCACAAACTCTTATGTACCATCACTGTCTCTCCCCACCATCTAGCACGAATACGGGATCAGCCACTCACGGTGGACTTCCTATTCAATCTTGGCCCGATCCTGCCCCGCCATTCAGCCGTTCCGTATTTTCCACATCTACTGATTATCCCTATTATCTCTCCCCACCACCCTGTTGTTTTATTTCGTATGGACTCATTGCAAACAGATCGGTCACGTCCGTATTACATAATCATGATAGATATATTCTGTTCTGACGTGGATCTACATCTCAGTCTTGGACTCTGTCCAGTACTGAGTGTACTTCTACAGGTTATGAGCCCTGCGCTCTAATCAAGGAGAAACATGAGTGGAGAAAAGCACATATATTCATCGAAATGACTAGCACTATGTCTGAGGAGGTTAAGCTACCCAAGCTTGACGTGTCTGGTAAGGAGTGGACCACTTGGAAGGTCCGACTCCAGGTCATTGTGGCCAGTTGAGGACTTAGCGGGTACCTTGATGGCACGATGACAAAACCCATAGATCCGGTGGCTGGGAAATTGGCCGGATGGACGGTGACAACTCCTGACAAAGTTAAAGCAGTCGTGGAATATGCGAAAACCCTACCTACCTGGGTCGAGAAAGACGCAAAGGTCCAACATATCATTGCCAACACCCTTCCCAACTCTCTCTTCATCCGTCTTGCCAACAAGAAAAGCACGTATGAATATTTCGACACACTCAGCACTCTCTTCGAGCAGCATTCTGTCGTGGTTGGAGCAGAACTGCGACGACAGTTAGGCAAACTCAAATTGAAGGAAGGAGGAGATGCACATGCGCATATAGACAAGATTATCATCTTGCGCGAGGAGCTGGCTTCTATCAGACGTCCAGTATCAGATGATGACCTTTTTAACATCGTATATGCGTCACTTCTGCGTTCCTATAATCCCGGATTAGCCTCACTTTCAGCCATGATGCATCTGCAGAAGAAAACCATCAGCCCAGACGAACTGATGGATATCGTAATTGAAGAGTATGATCGGATTACTCTGCAGGACGGCAGAAAGTCCAAAGGGAAAGCAGCACCCGAAGATGCAGCTTTCGGAGCAGATGCGTCTAGGAACGGGAAAGGTCAGTGGAAGAAGGTCAGGTTTAATGGTACCTGCCACAACTGCGGTTGGTCGGGACACAAAAGTTGCGATTGCTGGGAAGAAGGAGGCGGAAAAGCTGGACAGGCACCTAAAGGATGGAAATCATGTGGAAAGAAATCCAAACATCAGCAAACTAACCCTCCTCTGGCCAGTGTTGGCCAGTGCTGGCCAGCAGTTCCACCTGGCCAGCCACTCCAACAAGGTACCTAACTGTCAAGCCTTCTCTAGAGTAGCCCAGGATGTACCAGTACTCACCCAGTCTGGGAAAGGCTAATCAACTTAGTTACAAGAACCATTACTTGTATTACTACAAACTCACACAGGCTGTCACACCTTGGAAAAATACCAAATTGGGAAGAGAGCTACACAGCATTCGAAGCGAGATAGAAAACAGATACATGGGGAATGATACACCATCACCAGAACCTAATCGAGATCTACATCAAAGCCAGTGGTTGTGCTTGTCCCACCGCCGTTTCTGAAATGACAATTTCGTTAGTTCATCTTCCCGTGCAAACGTATGCTTACCTTCCAATCTTGGCCCAGTGAACACAAAGGGCCTTTGTCTTGGCACGGTGGATGGGAGTCGTATCGCATTTAGCCATGAGGCCAATAATATCCACATAGATGTCAGCGTAGACGTCTCGTTTGAATATGACTTCCTTGCCCTCAGCAGTGACTTCGTCGAGAGCAAGCTTGATCTGAGTGAATGTCAGTACATGAGAACATATGAGTGAGTGGGTGACTGAATACGGCAGTGGCAGCAAGCATGATGGCAGCACGCGGAACTTCACTTGCAAAAACCTTGGGGAACAGAATACTGACAGCGTTAGGACCAGTGTAGAAAAAGTCAACAACAAGGCCGGCGAGCGTGGGATATGCAAGATTGTTCATGTGTCCCTGTAAAGCATGTTAGCTCAGTAAAATCTAGAGGTACAACTCACTTCTTCATCCCGGCCATCTTTCAAAAATGCACCATGTTCGAGTAACGTTTTTGCAGTGTCGGCGTTGACAGAACGACGGTTTTGAGGATCCCATCAGTACTGCTCATGAACAAAGTTTCGCGCCTTCTTTTTGAGAGATGACTGCCAGTTTCCTATATCTTCCCACAACTGACTTGAAATTAGTAGAAGGAAGCAGGCAAGGGATTCATGTTGATACACACGAGCTTGGTAATTCCGCTCACATACTGAGGCCACCACCCTGAATGAGTGATGATCAATCTCCCATTGCACGGAGTGAAAATAGTACTTGCCCTTGGGTATGACTAACCCACGGCTGCGGTGCTCAACTATGGCCTCGTTCATGTACTCCTTGGCCTTGGTATTGAACTGTGGGCGCAGTGGGAAAGAATTGATGGATGCGAGGTCGCAGTGAGAGAACTGTTTGGCACGCTTGATGATATCACGGAAGGCGGGGGGGTAGAAATTAAGCTGAGATGGGTCGGCGTTATCCAGGTGTACACCAGATGTGACAGACCCAATGACTGGTTGCAGAAGAGGCCTGGAGGAAGAATGGACATCAGTCGGCGACACTGCAGCTCGAGGGCCTTGTGAAACGGGTGCCTCTACTTCATCCACACGGTCTGCTGCAGAGGTAGTGTGGCCAATGCTGCGAGAACGTTGTGACACCTGCTGCCTTCGGACTGTCAAGAGCTCTTCACTGTCAGGGAGGTGTGGTGGGCGGTTGCGTTGGTGGTGCTGAGCAACGACATCTTCCATGTCATCTGCTGCTCTCGTTAGTCAGACATATCATACCAATAATTACTTACCTTGAGGGGCTGCGTTATCAGGGAGACATGGCGGGCCGTTGCGTTGGCGGTGGTGAGCAACGATGTCTTCCACATCATCTGCTACTCTCGTTAGTTAGATGTATCACACCAACATTTACTTACCTCGAGGGGCTGCGTTGTCAGGGAGGCGTGGCAGGCGGTTGCATTGGTGGTGCTGAGCAACAACATCTTCCACGTCATCTGCTAGTCTCGTCAGTCAGACGTATCACCCCAATATTTACTTACATCCAGGGGCTGCAGGACAGGAAAGTTGCTGGGAGTTTGATGCGATACCGTTAATCGTAGGTTCTGCACCTCTGCTGTGGTTAGTTGAAACAGTACCTGGCAGACATGTCATCAGGGAGTGAAGCCTGACTCTCGTCCCACACATACTTGCGTTTGTGTTTTTGTTGTGCTGCGTGGGGGCACCTGGGTTAAGTACAAAGAATGAGCAAATGGTCATAGACAAGTTGGAAAGAGCTTATGATTGAGGCCGTTGCAGATGACTGACTCTGCGATGCGTTTGTCCTCATCCGGGGACATCTCATCAATCGCATCAGTGTTGTTATTGAAATTTCTTTCGCCACCGACATCTGCGTCCGAAATCGAGATAGTGTGTGCACAAGGCAGAAATGAAGGAAGCTGAAGAAACAAACTTGTCCGACGCAACCCAACCAGTCATGGAGGAGGAGAATCGTTGTTGGATCCTTGCTCTTTGACACAAGGTGCAGGAGGTGGATGCTCGCAAGACACCGATGCATCCAAGGGCTGAGTTGCAGTTGCAGCAAGCATATGAAGTTGCGACATTCATAGTCTGGGCTGGAAGGCATCTGTATCCTTAGCTATCCCACACTCGTCACTTGTCCCGCATTTGGATGGAGCTCGTGAGCTTGCTGGAGTGAACTCAGAACCGGTATGCGTGACAATGCCTGTGGAAAATAAGGAAGAGCTATGAGAGGAAGGACGAGAAGAGTAGAATGATGCTGCCGGTGACCTGTCATGAATTAGTATGTGTGATTCAGCACAGTAGACAATGAACACTTACGATGTCTGTCTGCTAGTAAATCGAGCCCCATGTCCGATATCGCCACTGGTGGTCTGGGAGAGTGGCTTAAAGCCATACTGACTAGATTGCGACAGCATGAAGATTGGTCTCACTTGGGTGAATGGGGCAGAAGATTCTGCCCATGGCAGAATCTGACTCTCTTCATCGTACGCTGTGTCAGCAGGATGAGTGGGAGCCATTACGTTGACCTCTTGCCCTTCCATCGCCTTATCAAGGCTTCAGGTGGATTGGTGTGACAGTCTTGCAGATTGGATTTGCTCAATACGTTGCAGGTGCTGAAGTGATCCCCCAGAGCCCTTTCCAGTGCGCAATGAACGTCTCAATTGGGGTTGTGAGTCACTGGGTCTGGCATCTAGGACAGAGTGTGTGTGTCACTAAAAAAGAAAAAAAAAAAGAAATATGAAGACCCACCTGGAAGTGGGTCATCACTGAAAAGTTCCTTGGGCCGAGGTCGTTTGGTGTTGCGAATGACTTCAACGGCAGCCTGAGAGTTGGATGTCTCCTTGGAAATTTTCCTTTTGGGCGGCATGAGGATGGGCAGCAGCAACACATCTTCCAGGTTGCAACATACCAGCAAATATAGAGGAAAGCATGTGCTTGCAATGAGGTCCAGCTGATAGCCATTACTCGTCACCAAACTCTGCTTAGGTACTTGTTTGTAACATTGGGTACATGTACATACATTTTTTGTACCACCAGTAATACTAGTACTTCCAACCTCGATGTACAACAGTCTGCATCAGTCCATACAACAAGTAACATTGAAACAAAGGAGAAAATATTGTGATGAGTCCCTTTCATTGGCCGAAAGGTTTTACTGAACCAGGACTGTTTCATCCCGAATGGCGTCGCGTGGGTAGCGAACTGGTGCTGCAGGCCATGCGGTGAGGGGGACGCTGGTGAGAAAACCGGAAAGGTTTCAAGCGAGCACACTTCAAGGGACTGGAAGATGCAAGATCGTCCGAGTCACTTTCTTGATTCTGTCTTAAACACTGGTCTGAACATTGGTGCAGTAGGCCCGGGTCGCTCCAAATAATGCCGTGTCCCAGAGGGAGGTTTTTTGGTACTGTGGGGGGAGTGAGGAGCAATGGAGGTGTCGATGGTCCTGACCCGGACTGCATGGCGGTGATTCCTGATGAGGTCCAACGAGAGGCGTCTGACTCAGGCCTCGACTGGAGTAGCATGTCATCCCAGTGTTCAGGTCAGAGTTCTGAAAGAATGGTAACAATGTGCTTGATAAATATGTCATGGTTACACGAAGTCTTGCGGTAGAAATGTCCTTGTTCATTGGTCGCGAGGGGTAAGATGATTTCCGCCTGAAGGAGTGTGAGGAGTGGGATGACTGATTCAAAAGACGGATGAATATGCTTCACAATAAATGGAGCCCACGTTAGGTCCGACTGAATGGTAATCGTTTTGAGAATACTGGGCTTGAAGGTGTTGAAGAACTTGTCATAGCACTTCGCGAGATCGTTTTCAGACTTTTGCTTCAAGGGTCTGTCGTAAAGGACACATATCCCGATGAGGACGTAGAAAAATGACTCTAGATTGTGGAGGGCGTCGTGTACCACTGGTTGTCCTGGACCAGCCATCACGAGCTGTGCCGACATCCACGACCATGTTCCCTACATTATGTGCATGTCAGCTTGGTAAGCTCAATCAAAATGATCTGACTAACCGTCTGATACAGAGGGCATAAATCGATTGTTTGACAGGGGTCGTCTTCTGGATCATCAGTGCCCATAAGCAGTATGATGTCGTCGTCGGCTGTGAGGTCTGAAACAGGTATCAATGAGGGGGCATCATGAGAGCCCATCTTCTGGGCGGGGACGCGATTATCATACTGGGCTGATGGATCAGAACCATCAGCATTGATTGGCGACATCGGAGGGGCATCCGACCAGTGAACATCAATGTCTGATGTAGCGTCAGAGGGAGTGGTCGCTGAAGAAGTAGCTATGGGAATGGCATAGCCCCAGTCGCCAAGAATTCCTCGCCATTTGAGGTTCTGTATCTTCTCACATAAACGCTTCCGTGCCTCATTAGGAAGGTGGCTCATATGTACGCTGTGATTGGTTTGGTTCGATGCCAAGGCAAGGAAAAGGTTGGCGGGGCTGACGTCGTGGTGTAGGATACCGGCAACCTTGAGAGCATTTTTATGTGCTAGAGTCTAATTAGTGATTGACATCGTGAAAATGAAAAGTCACTAACTGACGAAATAATCTAGGAATGCGACAAGGAGCTCCCCGAGAGATGAGAACTCAAGAATGAGCTTGCTGAGCGGTTGAGAAACAAGACGAGATAAGACCCGCAGGTGGAAAGTGGAGGAATCGTGAGGGAGGGCCGAGAGAAGGAAATGTGTAGACTGGTTGACCATGATGTGGGAGCGTTCGGGATCCTGGTGAGGAGTCTTGACTTGCTGTTCGCTGACCAGCGTGGGGACGCCTTCGATACCATGTTGCTCTAGGATATGTAGGATCATTCCTTTGGTGTATTTCCTGAGGGGGTCAATCCACAAGTCCTTGACCATGACACCCTCATTTACAGGGCCTGAGTCTACCTCACCCTCCCAGACTGTCGTCCCTTGACCAAGTAGGCTGTCAGATATCGCTAGGACACTTCTGAGCCAGATCTTGCAGTGCTCACCGTGCTGATTGATGATCTCCAGCCACTTGGTCCTCTTTCCCTGTTCCCCTTGGTTCCCGGCACGTTTGTCACTCTTGGTAACATCTTCATCATCCGAAGGCTCCGCTGGATCTTCCAACCCAGATTTTGGCAAATCTTTCTCGTCCTCTGATTGGGGGATTCCTGGATTGTCCATGTAGTCAGGCTCTCCGGACTCAGAGTTGCTGTGCTCTGAATCATCACTATCAGACCCAGGGTCACCATGCTCTGAATCATTGCAATCAGACTCAGAGTGCTTGTCCAGAGTATCCCACCTGATCGAGGTGTCGAATCCGATATTCAAGTAGTCCGAGAAAGAGATGCTGATTAGGATGTGTAGGAATTGGAGTGGCAAAGAGTTGATGTCAAAAGGGCAGGTCGAGATTGACCCGCTACGATGGAAGATTGTGAGATAGATGGGCAATCCGAGGATACAAATACAGGATACAGAGTGACGGCCATCTTGCACACCCAACAAACACGATGCTTTACCAGCAACTTCTACGAACAATTCTTTTTCTCGTTTGTGGCTGGCCCGAGTCTTCACCTTGCAGAATGTAACAACCTGTTCCCAGGTATGATTACTGCCACCATTGGGAGCTTGAAAGTAGCAGGTAATGTCGGGTTTCCTCGCCACATACGTGCCATCCAAGGGTTTGGTTGTGGATTTGGAGTCCCATTCACTACGTGCAGGCGAACTACTAAGTGTGAATCTAACAATGAAGGAAGGACTCACAAGCATGATATTCCATATGCACTATGTACAGTGGCCTGCACGCTATTCAGAAACTTTGTGAGCTTATTCTCGCGATCCGAGTCCTTGCTCTGGCCAACCACGGGGTATTGCGCCCATTTTCCCTTTGTGGTACCCTTGTAGTGACCTTTGGATTGTAGAATGCGAAATAGGCCTTCGATTGTCCCTTTCTCTGGAAGTAAACATCGTTCTGGGTAGATGTATGCCAGAAAGGCAATACTATCTTGCTTGCGAGTAAGTTGTATGGTGGTCCCTCGGGTTTCGTTCTCGAGCAACCAGTCCATGGTCAGATGGTGCCAGTCCGTTTTGCATCTCATCGGTTGAGGAATGGTCGGCAACTGCAAGTTTCGGTGAGTTTTCTCGTTCAAATTGTTTTTGACAGTGGCGAGGTGTACCATCGCCAAGTTGTAGGGGGTAGCCTGTGCCTTGATTTGCTACAGAAAATATACCATACTCAGTCAGATTGGTTTTTAGTAATACTGATTACTCACTCGAGTTTTGTGTTTGATCCCATCATTCAACATGATGTCAGTGCTAATGAAGGTAGACGAAAAGAGTGCCAGCGAGATGGATGATGAAATGAAATCGATGAACTGTTCTTGGACTAAAATACACAAGGTTTGTGGTATGTAATATCAACTCAGTGATGTGTAGTTAGTACCTAGATGGGAGATAACACGTAATAGAACTCCTTCAACCAGTATTTATTGAGCCAGAACTCTGTGCTCAATTTGTAGCTACTCAACTTGGTCAGGCGTGAATGTGCTTCAGTACCAAAATGAGGAATAAGATGGGCAGGTGAACGAATGAATGTTACCAGAATCACCTAGCCAATACGTTCTCTGTTGGCCCTAATCACCCGTTTGAGAAGATGCATACCAGTTACTGCACTGAGATTTCCAACATTGGAGCGTTGAACGTATGCTGCAAAAAAATCACAATGTAGAGGTCAGAAGATCATTCGCAGCTGAACGACGGAATGCCTGGCCAGTCCATGTTTCAGCCAGTCGCTATCGGGTTGGGAGCCAATGATCACCGAGTCATATTGACCGTAGGGATTTGCAGTCGATGGAGGATTGGCGCGGAGCATCTGAGGTGGTTCTAACTCCTTGCTGTGATATGACCTTTGCTGTACATGCAAGTTGTGCCATATTTGCAGCTTGATCGTATCCAGGGACACCGTTATGCCATTCTGCTGTGTGAGAAAAGCAGAAATAGCAGGGCCAAGATCAGGTAGGTCATATTTGACTGCAGCCTCGGCAACAGAAAGCCGCGACAAGGGTTTTATTGCAAGGTGAAATGCAGTGGTTGAGGTCGTGAACGTGCAGAAAGGCTTTGGGGCAGTGGGGTTGGATCCTTCAAGCAGGGTGGATGAGGTGGAGAAATAGTCCATGAGAGGGCGTGTTGGAGTGTTGTACTCGGAGATGGAGAGCTTTTCGGTATCCAGCTCGTGGTCCTCCTCAAAATCTTTGATGAAGCCTTCATCTGTGGAATGGTGTTCCTCGATATACATCGCCAAGTCGAATCAGAAGCACTTGTCCAACCTGTCGAGATGGCAGGCGATCTGGCTGTAGTAGTTTTGATTATTGCCAGCGCGGGCTGGCACCTTGATTTCATCAACGTGGGCATGCTCCATGACATCAGCAGTCCACTGCATTGGTGCTCCAGATTGACGGATGCCTGGCACAACACTCTGGAGGAGCTCCAGCTTAGGGATCTCCCAATTGTTTCGTACGCCATGACAGATAATGGTGACTTTGTTGTCATGAAATGTCTGGAGTGCTTGGGCAACACAGTCGAGAGAGTTTGTCATGAACGTAGGTGCCTGCGCAAGGTAACGGAAATCAAGAAGTGAACGAATGGTGACAAGAAAGTTTCGAGGGACACCACCGGCAACAACGCCTATGATGTAGCGTTGGACAGCGCGGTGGTCATGGCCGGTAACCTGCTTCAGCTTGGAGAGACCTTCATCGAACGCTCGATATCCCACAGGAGTCTGAATGACTGAGAAACAAAAGTCGAGCTCCTCAGCACCGAGCGCCACGATGCACCATTTGACATCATGGTCCCATGTGAAATGGTGGAAGTGATGCAAGGGCTCGATTGTGATGAAGAAACAGGGATCCGATAGCGCCCAGTCCATCCAAACCAGTTCCACAACTCCGTTTAGACCTAAAGATTTGATGGCCTTGAGAAAGTTCTTGTAATCTGTCGGTGAATATTTTGAACAGGCAGAGTGGATCGCAATGAGTGTTTTTTCGGCGGTACGGGGTGGGTGTCAATTTGGGTCACCAAAGTTTTTAGACATGGCGGTGGTGACCGGAGAAACTTTTGGACCTGTGGCCACCAACAGACTCTCTTCTGGAGTGTCCGTGATCCATGAGGCCAAGGGAGTGAAGCAGTAACGAAGATTCCCAACAGGATCACTCATCATAATGCCCACCCATGCTGCGACCTTCAATGGCGAGAGAACAATATTAAGCACCTGGTGCACAAGCCAATCCTGTAGGAGGCCACGAACGCGGGAGGTTTTGTGGGCGAACTTGGCAATGGGAAGTAATGCAAGTAGGAGATAGGCATGAAGAGACGTTTTGCTGCGGATACGTGTGTCGATGTTGGCGAGGCTTATGAGAACTGGATGAGCAACTCAATTACCGCTCATGATGGATATATTTGTTTTGTCCGATGATAAGACCACTCCCAGAAGAGTAGCCCCCGGCGGTAATGCCTCCTAAAACAGCATTATTCGAGCTCACAGTAGTGCAAGTAGATAAGTAGGCTTACTTGAATACTCCAAGCACGATCACCACTCAACCACTCATCGTAGACTCGACAAAGTTTTGCAGCGCAAGTCCAAACCTTCCTTGGGACAAATGAGATGTGATTTGCGAAGAGTGGGTGGCTAAGAAGGGCTTGTAGACACTCAATTGGGTTGCGATAAAAGAGACATAGTGGCTGCTTGATGGGATACTCGGGATGCAGTGTTGTGCACACCCACTTTGGCCCTGACGGAAGTATTTCGGCCCGTGTTCTGAGTTCTTTTGCAGAGCGAAACGACAGCGAAGCACCCTTTATCTGTAGGGGATCAGAAAACAACTTGAGCCAGTGGACATAGCTACTCACGATATCGAGCAACAGGAGGCTGTCGATGGCTGCCATGCTCAGATGAGAGCGTAGCAGCCAGGATGCGAAAGCCCATTCTTGCTTTGACGCCCAGGGATAGAAAACATTTTCTTGTCTTTGTGCCACGTACTGATCATCCCAGAATTCGTCCATGAAGGTCCTACCACCTGCGAAAGTTTCCCTGCACCCCTCGAAGGTCTCCACGTATCGTCCCAGGCGGAGCTGCCCACTGCCAGGTCATGAAGGTTGGAATGTGGGTGGATCACCAGAAGGGATCAAAGCAACGTCAGGTTCGTTCATTTCAATGTCTTTGTTCAATATGCCAGGGCCCTCAGGTGACTCGAGTTCTTCCCAGTGATCTGCACTGTGAGAGTCAGGCCCGGGCCCAGGAGCTTCAGGGGCCTGGGCCACCAAGATATGATTCTCATCAAATAAAGGTAGGCTCCCGTAACATGGACCAGCGGGCTGGTTCATGTGCTGAAGGACGTTCATCTCCGTGCAGAATTTTTTGCCACAACAGGGACAGCGGATGGCCTTGGGCTGCCAACGAGTAGTTTTGGCTCAGGGCATGGGTACTGGGGAGTCATGATTGACAATTTAGTAGGTAAGAATCTTGAGGGGAAACCTTACAAAAAGTTTGTTGATTTGAAACGGCGGTGACTTACGATATCTGTAGCCTCAAGGTATACATGTGCATCACGTCACAAGGATTATTTCCCACCCATCATCCACCATCATGAGCCTTCAATGCCTTCCCCTACCACAATCCCGCCCACTGTCGTTCTCTGGAAATCGCAGCGCAACTAGGTCAGGGCTACTACCTGAATACCCGCCAGGTCGTCGACACAACCTTGAGTCAGACCCCGAGTCGGATCAACACTTTCAGTTCGCTCCATGCAGGACACCAGTGGAGCTGTACAAGAATACAATCTCTCCCGTATACCGATGACCTCATCCCAGCACCCCATTCGACTTATCCAGTGACTTTCAGGCCAATGACAAGGACACATCCTTGGAGCCGACTTCAAGTCATAAAGAAGATGAAGCATGGGCTGACTACATTGATTCATCAGGCGAAATGGTGAGTTTGAGTGGAAAGAATCCAGGACACATTACTAACATCTATTCCAGCCACCTAATCGCAGGATGTCAATGCCCTCGGGCTCGTACTTTGGTCATGTCGTTCCTCCTCCACGCAGCAGCATGGAGGCCTACCTGCTTCTCGAGGTTGCACAGAGCGAGAAAGTGATTTCTCGCATGCGGAAGGATCTTGCGTGCAAGATTGTTCACTGCAACACCATCACCTTACAACTCAATCAGCAGGTCATCGGTATAC
>JBBPMO010000673.1:0-18875 GCA_038090315.1 Xanthoconium stramineum | reverse complement strand
TTACCCGTGCAGTTCTCTACGAGTCGTTGAATTGGTTTTTCTATCACTATGGTGTGCAGCTGGGGCGTGAAACATGATAGTATGATACAGGTACTAAGGCTAATCGTACTACAAATGTGGTGGGGTTAACGAACTTGAACGCGGTGGGGGGTGACCCGAGCTTAAACGCGGCGGAGGACGCCAAAACGCGGTGCGAATAAATGTGCATATGTAACGTCATATTTATGCTCTATTCACCGCGTTGGTTGATGGAGAAAGGGCGCGAGGACGAGGCATGGTCGACACTCTCCTTGCTGCGACGAAGGCCGCGGACATCGCCGTGGACTACGAGTTTTTGGTGATCAAGGCCGAGACTCGACGCGCGCGCGGACGCGGCCGAAATTCAAGCGATTGGCGGTGGGTTGTTTGACGACGTTTTATCAGCAGTTTATTGTGCGTGTCTACTAAATCTGTTTGCGTGCCGTGTCCTCTTTTACTGACGCTCCGACGAGTAAGCCATTGACTTTGCCCATGGTCCAATCCGTAAACTCATTTCATTTCTATAGTCTTTGGTCAGTTGGGCCTGAACTCGAATACGACCTCTCTATTGGCTGTGCGGCATAGTGAACGTGAGTTGCCTCCAATCCCGGTCTACTTTCTTTTTGTTAATTCTACCTTATCTTGGACGCTGTCTACTCTCCCGGCTGTCACCCCGTTGGATAGCGTCTGTCGACGTCCCCTATTAATGTTCGGCGCGGTTGGATGCTGTATCTCACTCGTGATCGTTGGCTCGTTGATTGCCGCGTTTGGAAACGACTGGCAAGGTCATGATACTGCAGGACATGTTGCCATAGGTGCGTCGCATCTCAAGACATGGGAACGACCGAAACTAGAACAAAAGTATCTAACACTCGTGTTCCTTTATGACGTCAACTTTTCATATCCGTGGGGGCCCATCGGTTGCGGTATGTGGTGATTTACTGCAACAAATTTCGAAGTATCTAGTTTCGCCTTTCGTTGGGGCAAAATAGTCATCCAGAGTAAGATCTTCCCTCTGCATTTGAGGTCGACCGGTATCTCGATTACAACTTCCACCACATAGATGTCTAACTTGTCGTTCTATACAACCTGTCGATCTCTAATCTCATGTCGTCGTTGTGGACAGTATCATTGGGTTGGTTTCACCCAAGATATTGACTCGGATCCCGAACGGAGAAACTCTTCTTTGCGGGTCTCGCAGTCTTGGCATTCTTAACGACGCGTAAGTACCGCCATCCGTTTTTTGGAACGCTGGAGTGTCTATCCGGAGACTAAGGGAAGGGTGAGTATCGATGCTACCATTTTTGACTTGCCATACTTACGCGGCAATATAGCAGACCTTGGAAGAAAAACGCTGCGTTTGGCGATGACGCGTTGGAAAAGGAGCGAGACCATATGAAGCGGATTTGTCGCGATCTGGAATTACTTGCAAATGCGTTGTTGTCTGCGTGAATGTACGCTCGCACAATGCTCTATGTGGGCTACGATGGCGACGTGACCGGACACCATCAGATGCGACATGATGCATAATGGACGATACGTGTACCCACGACTCATGTGAACCACGACTCGTAATTGTATTCCTTTGGACCACTGGCAAGCGAAATGATAGATAACGCGTAAGCCACTGACAACAGCACTAGGTCCACCGTTCAGTTCCCGAAGAGTCCTATGAGACTTAGGACCGTCTGACTCAGGGTTCATCGATGCATCAGATCACTCCTGTGTAGCAGTCAAAGCTTCAAGTTAATCTGCAACGACTCGTTCGGAACGCTGACTGTTGTCCTTGCTGACCGGATAGGAGTCTATGAAACGCCACAGCATGCGTACTACATTCCGTGATGGGGATGCACAGTAGAGGCGTTGGCGCTCGCTACGTGATGGCACTTTGGCACTTTGTGAGATCACGGTGGTCCACGGGTGATGTAAGGCCACGATGCAGGCATTGCAGGGACGCGTACATCATTGGCATGACAGGCTTCGGTAATATCGCGATCGCTGATACTTAACCATTTCCCGGGAGTCCGTCTCGGACAGTAAGTCGTACGCAGGTGCGCGTGCTCGAGTATGAGCGTGCACATCGAAAGTGTAGGACTCGGACTCGGACTTGTTTGCTCTGCGAATCCTGGGCTGGGTTGCGCACCCACTCATCAAGCCCGGTGATTACTGCGGGAGTTGGAGTTTCGGAGCCAAGCACATACACATTCATCACGTAAACAATATAATTAGCCCCTGTCATTGAGTTCTCATGATCTGTCTGGGGCCCACATCGATGCACGCAGTTACCTTGCACATATCTCGTCATCATGACTCGTCTATGCGTATACAAGGATGCCATCCTGTAGAGGGAAAGGGTTAATGAGTCAATGTTTCAATGCCTACGCACGTGCGTCCTGCGGTGACTCGGCTCCACAGAGTGTCGAAATGTCAAGATGAGGCTCTGCAGTCATCGACTCATCGAGAACGTTCTAATTTATTCGTCATGATGAACGGGGTTTTGTAAAGAATATGTGCAACGCCGCAGTGGGAACAAGGCTCAAGAAATGGCCCAGGGAGGCATTATAACTTACGTCGCCGGAGGCAGCGTCTCAGAAAAATCACCGGCGTTGAAATCGTACCACTGAGTGTACTAATTAACGCGACCGACTCCCAAGAGCCCAAGGAGAGTACGGGTTGTATGTAGCTGTCAGCCTCAGTGGTCGGCGTGACCGTCAGCCGCCAGAGACTTATAAACCAGCAAGACGGGGAATGTCGTTCCATAGCATCTCTACTACACATCTCTTCGTCTTCGTCTGCTCAAGCCTATTCTTCAACATACTCTCTCTGCCTCTATCATCGCCATGCGCCCCCTTGCCTTTCTTGCTGCGATCACGATCATGCACACGGTCCACGCCATACCTCGCCCAGACCTCACGGTCCGTCAGGACGGGAACGATCTCAGAAACCAGAGCCACATCTTCCACCACCTGGACCGTAACCAATGGACCGCCAACCGAGATCGCGAGCGTGAACGCAAGAATGACGCGGAGAGATCTGGATTGCCTTTCATCAAGAGGGTGTCGGAACGGCCACAGCGTGCCAGAGTGGCGAGGGAGAGGGTGGTTGAGAGGCGTTTCATGCGGAATCCAGATTACAGCGAGGACGATGACGGCAGCGACGACTCCAACTCTACCAGCTCTGAATCAGCAGCCTCGGCTTCCGACACGATGACCACGCAGCAACCGTCAGCCACAGCGACGAACGAGCCAACCAGCATGGGCGATGCCTGAGGCGAGGCGAGATGGAGGACTGCAATTGACATTGGCGTGGTTTTCATGTATTTTTTTTCATTTGGACTGCAACGAAGACGGAACTCTGCGGCAGAGCGACCCAAAAGGGGTCCATAGAGAGGAGTAAGTTAGCACTGCCACACTTGTGCTGAATCAGCTGTTCCTACGCTGGGGATATAAACCATTTCTTAAATCCACTGACGTCCTCTAACCGCCGCTTATCGTCCTACACAATGAGCTCAAGCCAGAGTCCACTCCCTCCTCCAGCTTACCAGGCCACTGGCTCATCTCGCAAGCCATTGATTGACCCAGGATTCGATGGTCGCGCCAGGTCTCCAGGAGGCGGAATCTACGATCAACCCGAACAGGGTGATGTTCCGGATGACTTCAAGGTGTGGAAGTTTTTCCAAACATCGCCTCACCTGCTCACTTTTGTATGATTACAGTACGGTGTTACTGTTTCAGAGAGCTCCGCCGACGTTCGGGCTGCATTCGTTCGCAAGGTATACACCATCCTATGTGAGTACTTGTCGTTCGAAATGGCCGCAACGTCACTCAATCTTTATCTTCCGCAGTCTGTCAGATCGTAAGCTACCCTATCAAGTTCTTCCGCATGTTCTCTAATTCTATGAATAGCTTGCTACCTGCTTGTTCGCTGGCGGTCTTTCCCAGTCCCCGTCGGCTATCTTGTGGGTACAACAGCAGTGAGTTTGATCGCTTTGAGGCGTGTGTTTGCTGTCCAGCTGATTACTGTCCAGCACATGGTCTCTTTATGTCCCTCTTTTCGGTACCCTCGTGAACCTCGGTCTTCTCTTCTGGAAGCGTCATAGCCACCCTCTCAACTTCGTATTGCTGTCCACATTCACCGTAATGGAAGCATTCACTTTAGGAGTACTCACCGCTTTCTTCGACAACGTTATCGTCCTGCAAGCGCTGTACGTGTCGCACCAACTCCACTCGCCAGGTTTATTAATTATTTCGCAGTCTGATCACGTTAGGAGTCTTCCTTGGCTTGACGCTCTTCACGCTTCAATCAAAGGTCGGTGTTTTTCCTTTAATTAGTACAATTATACCCAACGATCGTTTACAGTATGATTTCTCTGGACTTGGACCTTGGCTGTTTGGTGCCCTCATCGCCTTGGGTATGCTATGAATTCTGACCACCCAATCAAATTTAACATTGATTCCGCAGTGATGGTCGGGCTTGTCAACGTGTTCATTCCCTTTGGACGGACAATGGACCTCATATACGCTTTCGGAGCCTGCTTAATCTTTAGCGGCTACATCGTATATGATACCTTCATGATCACGAAGCGTCTGTCCCCTGATGAATTCATTTTGGGTTCTATCAGCCTTTACCTCGAGTACGTCTTGTTCCTTCAGTACATGGCCGCTGGCTAATTGCCTCTATTTTGCTAGTTTTGTTAACCTTTGTAAGTTAGACCCAGCCTTGCCGACGCCGACAGAATGCTCATCTTTTTTTTCTAGTCATCAATATCCTTCGTCTCCTGAACGACCTTCAGGATCGCTAGACATATAGGTTCTATGTTTGTTTAGGGTTCATTTCGCATGTCTATTGCTCGAGTCTTGGTAGTTCGCTTTCTAAAGTTTTATGATTTGGCTTGTATATTATCCAGTTGCATGATGTTGCGACAATTGGACTCCCAATTCATTCGAGTACAACATGAGTCAAAACGGGACCGAATCGTGATTCATTGCAAGAACTCGATCTAACATGGTGTTCCTACGCATGAATTTGTAATCCCTCCACAGAGCTTATAGTAGCGTACATCACCCGTTGTGAGGTGAGACGGGCCGTAACTAGAAGCTGACAGTGTGAGAACTGTCACGTACTACAGTATTGTACAGGCGAGGCCCAAAGGCCAGCACTCGAGTACAAGCCTTTCTTTACAACTCAGCCAGCCCGATCAGATGTGCAAGCTTCTCGGGGCTCAGGTTCTCATGCCTTGGTCTGATCACGCAGGGCACATCCTCGGGGCGCCTGCAAAATCAGAAAGGGAGAAAAGAACGACGGACACATCAGAGCCCCATCAAACAAACGGGGAACATCGGACGCACGTGGTAACCCCTTCGGTCCATTCCACGTTGACCCCGTCCAGACCCGGGTCCCACCGTGGTAGCGCCTCGAAGCGAAACACGGCGAGCAAGGAGACGATCGAGATCCAGAGAGACGCGTCCGCGACGTGTCTTCCGACGCTAGACATTCAGATCAGTAACCTACTGAGACGAAGATAACGCGAGACGCGTACCAGACGCGTCGACCGAATCCGAATCCGAATGCAAACGAGGGCTCGTCGGTGGAAGCACTTTGTTCCTGGAGGAAACGTTCGGGTTTGAACTTCTCTGGTTCGGGGAACTTGATCGGGTCTTGGGACATCGCCCTAGCGTGGGTCAGCACGTCAAAGTGGTGTCTAGGCTGAACTGCGCGCTGGGGACGTACCACGCATTCACCAACACTGTTGCACCTACACACGGGAAACACGGTCAGCGACGCCCTTGACCCACAGAGCGATAACGAACCTTTGGGAATATGGTATCCTTCGTAAATATCATCGTCCACAGTGGCATGCGGAATGCCTTGGAACGATCAGAATTCCACTCGCGATAAGCGGGTAGAAGGCTTGCTTACCCAGAGGCACAGCTGGGTGCCATCTCAACGTTTCCTTGAGCACAGCTTCGACGTAGTGGAGCGAGGATCGATCTTCCCAATGGGGGAGCCTCTGAAGTCCTTCGCCGATAACAGAATCAATCTCAGCTTGAGCCCGTGCCTGCACTTCAGGGTACAGAACCATCGCCAACATGAAGATCATCAGCGTGGAACACATCTGTTAAGAGGCAGTGTGATCAATGGAAGGTCCTCGGCAGCCTGCAAAGTTGGCTTCGTACCGTTTCCGACGCAGCTTATCGAACGTGTATCAGACACAGCCTGGACATGTATTAGAGAAATGCTTACTCACCAGCGTAGGCACTCGCACAAGCTTCTTTGACTGCTTTCTCGAGACGAGCAACTTCAGCCTCCGTGACTGCCATGTCCTGTATCCTGAGTAAGGCATCCGACACCATGGACGGAGCGGCGGTGCCTGCAGCCTAGATGGTCCCCGCACATCACGCTTCAGCCCGACGGTCATATGGTTCGGCGGACGGTCGACTACTAACCATGCTCTTCTTTACGTATTCGAAAGGTGCCTCTACCCATTCTGCAATAGACTTCCTTGAAATCACGGCGCTACGTTTGAAACTTGCCCCTGGGAACCACTCGGGAAGGTACTTCACTAGTGGTGTGAAGATGCCGTGTTCCGGACGGGGATCAATCAATCAAACTGCGGAATTCCGCTTGACAACGTATGGGAGACTTACAAAGCGGGAAAGCGGCTATCACGGCGGTCACTTCGGGTCGCATTTCCTTTACTGCAATGTTTGTCGCGCGCTCGACCTGCGCCACGATTGGGTCATCCACCCCCGAAGCATCGTAATCGTACACGAGTGACATGATATTTGAGGTACTCAGACTGTCAAGCAGTGTCAAGCTAATCGATGGACCCACACAACATTAACTTACGCTTGCAGATGTGCCTGGAAGTCATGTGGATTCGATACCAAACGCGTTATTAAATCATGCGCTTTTCGTAGTTGGACGGGACGGAACGACGGAGCTGCGTTGAGGTGGAACGCCTGGTGGAAAAATCGACGGTGAAGACGCCAACGGTCACCATAGGGTAAAAATATAGAAGAGAACTCCGTCCCGAAACTATTCCAGACATCACTATTAGCGTCACACGACATGGAAGGGGTGATGTCACGGTCTCACAGTTCGTTCATGAGAATGAGACTCGCGGGGCGACTGGAGTAGATTTGGGACCGTCGGTCGAGGAGGTCCTGGGCGATCTTCTCTGAGTTGATAACAATGATGTCCTGAGTCAGCAATCGTGTATAGATGATGCCGCCTGGACTTATACATCAGTTAGGGCCGGAATACATGCCATGAAGGAGCAGACCATATTCTGCACCCCATCTCGCATACGTCTTCCAAGGATGGCGAGTATCAATTCCCCGAACGTTTCCAAATATCGGCATCGGCGGGGGTCCTGGGGGAAGACGGCGTCCATCGTTCTTCTTGCGCAGACGAGTTACTAGTAACACAACACAGAAAGGGATTGTAAACAAGAGGGAGGAAAACATCATGAGAGAAACGGGAGCGAAGCCGAAGGGAACACACACCTCAGGCCACCATGATATAGGTGATCCTTGTCCCGATTAATTTAGCCCATCGAGAGAAAGCTAGAAATGTCAAGCTAACACAGAAACGATCGACCAGACGATGACCAATCCCGATGAGGTCTAATTAAGTATGGTGGTGTGGTTGGCATTTCTACATGGGAAAAGTGTTTGCTCACCCATGTTGGCAGTGATAATGTTGTGAAAAAAAGGTTTGGGGTACATACCAACACCAAGGGTAATGTTGTCGAACGTGTCACGACTGTGCCTGTTTCACATAAGGAGTGGCTTCACATGATTGGGCCGGAGGCTGAGCTCCGTAGGCCTTGGGCCTATTGTACGATGACCGCAAGACTACGTCATGTCGCCCACCAGATGGCAAGATCCAGACTTTCGGCACGTGAATATGTAGCTTGTCAATGAATGCTGTAATCGCTTGAGGATTCAAACTTCCCACCTTACCACCGCCGTCGATAGGCAGTAAACAAGTAGTTCCTGCGGGGCTAAATGAGAAACCCCAATGACTGAGTGGTACCAAATTCCACGTACTTGTGGGGCAAGAAAAACAAGCATGAAGTACACTATTTCCATGAAAAGACGAGGTATCATGGTGGATCCGAACAAGTCGTCTTCGCTTCGGATGGAGTCAGACTAGTGGTCGAGTTAAGTTGACTAGAAGCAGTGGAACTGTTTGTCAGTTGAGGTCAGGCCGAGTTTCGTTGTAAGGTTTCGTGTAGACTAACCATTTATGCCTTGTCGTGCACATGTTGCCTTCTGTTTCACTGTTGTTACTTATCATCTACTTGTACCTGGCCATTGGACCATTTTTACTCGTTCGTACTGATAGTGTTCACGCGTACTCTTGCCAAGTTGCTGAAATTGGGCCCGAAAAGTAAAAATTTACATGTACCAGGGTCTGAATCGAAACTTCGCAAGCTTTGCCTAGTCACGAGCCGTTCTGGGAAGGCGCTTCTAGTGTCGGGATGGAAAACACCTGCTTGCCGAGTTCACCCCAATTTTCTAGGCCCTAGACTAAAGCATCAAGCGCTAGCTACTTACCTCCAAGCCGAATATCGACCATATCCACACTACATGCAATGGCATGTTGCTACCGCTATAAGAATACATATACAACCATACAAAGATGTGCAACATAACCCGTTTGAATACCTATTCACTGACAAGCTCCCGCCATGATGTGGATGACTGTCGCGGCTATCATGACACCCGACCATCATCACTACCAGAAGTCTGAGTACGAATTGCCTCGATGGAGGTCGTGATAGCAGTGGCCTCTTTCCTTGAAAACCCGCAGTCATTGACCAGTTTCTCCATCAGTTCCTGGCTAGTCGGTTGACAGGAGCAACGTTGCCGCAGAGGGAGCATCTTCGCCATCTTCCCCAGCAGGTCGGCCAACCATGTCCGCATCTCCTTCTTCCACCCTTCTCTGGATAGTTTCAATTCGGAACCCAGAAGAAGCCTACACATCCTCTCTTTTGACTCCTCGTATCTGTCACGGAAGACATCCCCCACCCCAGGGCTAGCAGTAATGCATGCGTGGCCGTCCGCAGATATGCCATATCTCTTGAACACCTCTTCGTTGGTGGTCCACCATCCTTCCATGCACGGCTCGTTCTCCAAGTGAGTGACGACGACGCAGAGAGGTACCTTCTTTTCACAGAGCACCCTGGCGAACAACTGATAATTCTGTTGCAGAGACTTTGTGATCCTGCCACGCATGCATAGCAAGAGAAGGTGCACCCCTCCCGAACGCTCGAGTTCCTTTATCAGTTTGTATGCCTGCTTGACGGCACGAAGATAGTCATCGTGCGATATCTCCGGCTCGTTTAGGCCGATTGTATCCCATATACAGAACGGCCGGTTACTTTGGAGAACGACATGATAAGGCTTGAAGGTGAACGTGCAGGCACCTGCATCGGGTGAGGTCTCTGCGAGCTTGTTCCCTGCAATCAGGTTGACCACAGAGCTTTTGCCCACCCCCGTCTCTCCGAAGATGATGACGTTGCAAGGACGTGAGTCATACGCGGGCGATGGATCACGATGTACAGCGGGTGCCTTGAACTCCTCGACGTAATTAGCTCAAATCAAGTCAGGGGGGGTGTAATACATACTAGCATTGATCCAGTCTTCGTCAGAGCGCGCATCCTTTCCCGGGCGGTGGCGTAAAAAGTCATTGGTGTTGAGGCCTGAAGGCAAAGCTTTTATGCGTGTCCTCCATCCGTAGCTCGACAAGGGTTGTGGGTATCATCTTCCCTTGCGAACAACACCTGGTGATACATAGACACCGTGTCCTGCCTCGCAATAGACGGAGTACTCGCGAGTGGCCATTAATATCCGTACTCAGGAGTTGCTTAGGGTCCGTTTCATCGAGGACGACGATCATCGTTTGTCAGGGAAGGGCAATGCACTGTTGTATGTGTACATTACGGCGATCGCTTGGTGCTAACTGATAAACAAAAACATAAGAAAACTACGACGACGACGATCCGCTTTCACAGTGAATCGATAGAGGAACCATTCGATTTCACGAAATCAGGGCCCACGTTTTCCAGCCGCTTAGCCCATATTTTAGTTGCCAGATACTCTGCCTCCGATCGGGAAAACTTGCACTGATTTTGGAGGTGGCGAGCCAGTTCCTCCACCGTCAACGCCTGTCGACGCCGACCCCTGATCTGGTTGAGCCACCTCAACAGTTTGCCCGCCAGGTGGATGAACCACCCTGTCCGTTCTGGCTGCCACGACGTGCCACCGGCCAGGTGTGCTAAGAGCATGGCACGCACCGCCGTCTGGGATTCATGGTATCTCCCAGCGTGACAATCGTTGAGCCCGCGAATTGCAGTGACACATGCATGTGAAGCGCACAAAAGGCCATACTCTTCAAATAACGGCACGTTACGCTGCCACCACCCCTCCATCGACCCCTCGTTCTCCAAACCCGTGATGACGAACGCGACCGGCACCTTCTTCTGACACAGAATATCGCAGAACAAACGATAGTTGTTCTGCATCACCGATGTGATCCTGCCGCCACGGAAGCAAAACATGAGGAGGCGAATGCCACCCGTACGTTGGAGTTGACAGATGAGTGTGTTGGCTTTCTCGATCGCCGAGAGGTAGTCTGTCTTTCTGAACTGCGGCTCGTTCAGACCGACCGTATCGAATAAACGGATATGATGGCTGAGCCCCTGGGCGTCTGGGAGGATGACGTCGTATGAAGTGGCTGCCATCGTGCAAGCACCCGCGCCAGAGTGGACTGTGGCGAGAGATTCCCCCGCGATCAGGTTGACGATGGAACTTTTCCCCACGCCTGTCTCACCAACGATGAGTACGTTGGGAGAGAGATGTCGCTGGGCTTCATAAGATGGAAGGCTATCCACACGGCGGATTTCTCGAGGCGCCTGGTTCGCACGACCAGAGTTAGACGAGGTGGAGCAATGTTTCCTAGGGTTATTTGGCTCACCATTGGTTTCCGCAAGTGTGTGGGGCACTATATCAACGGTGGAGAGCCGCAGGCCTTAGACTGATGGGGATGCGAAGGCTGAGCTCCGTCACATTTATAGGAGAAACATAGTGGGTAAGCCCTGCACGGATGGCCAGCGAGAAGGAGCAGTAAGGCGTCCCTCTGGGCGCTATATATATCACCACGCACCCGTTTGACAGCTCAAAACTCCATAAAAGTAGGAGACGATCATGCCCTCAAGCAATCCGCAGAACACTGCCATCAAATAATCACCCAATCGATATGGGCTTGGGGAGAACACGCTGCACGGGTGAGTCGACCAGTGACGTCTTTAGTGTTCGAGAAGCGATGCTGCTCACCAATTTGGCCCACATCCCTGAACATGCGTTGTTCGCATGCAGCTTTGCCGGACAGCGAATGGGAAAGTGCCGTAAGCGACTTGGAGAATGCAAGCCATTCAACATGAGCGCCAAAAGAATCGAAGTAACACAACACACCCCAACCTTGAGGCTCTTGCTCGAAACATTTCCGCGGAACTAGAGAGGATATAGACTGCCATCCGTTTCCAAGGGAGTATAGCGCCAGCTACCGAAACACCTTCAACCGTCGCCAGCCAAGCCCAGTGGAGCCAGATCACTGCTTGAGCCGGAACGCAACCGTGACCCTTGAACATACCCCAAGTTGAACTGTCCAGCGTCATGATAAGGCTCAGAAGGGTATGGTCTCTTCCATGACATCCATTATTCGCGCACTAACATCGGTTGCTAGCAGACCATCTACGAAACCGACGGCAACCTGGAGCCATCTCGAGTGAGCTGCATTAGTATCTGCGTGGAAGTCCTCAACTGAGCAGAGCAGGTTGTCAAGAACGTCGTCGTCTTCGGAGAAAGCGGGGTGGGAAAAAGCTCCTTGATCAATCTCCTCGCAGGGAAAAAGGTCTCCGAAACCTCTAGCGGGGCTCTTGGATGTACGCTGGAGTATAAACGACACCTGCTGGACCTGGGCGGCGATCAGCACTTTGCCGTATGGGATACAGCAGGGCTGGACGAGGGCACCGAAGGCTCTGTCCCCGCCGACAAGGCGGAAGCATATCTCAAACGGCTCCTCCACGAACTTGCCAAGAACAACGGCGTCGACCTACTCGTGTACTGCGTGCGTGGAACGCGCGTTCGATCCGCGCTGCTCACGAACTACCACATCTTCTACTCCGCAATCTGCAGAAAGAAAGTCCCCATCGCCATCGTTATTACCGGTCTCGAGAACCAAGAGGTCAACATGGAGACGTGGTGGTACAAGAACGAACACCAGTTCTCCTTGTTCAAGATGTATTTTGACAGTCACGCCTGCGTGACGACCCTCGAGTCTTCCGTGGAGAACCCCCTCGTGAAGGAACGCCGCGACCTGTCCAGGACAGCCGTCATCAAAATGATCACCAGCACATGTCGTACTCAACAGTGGAGGCCACATGAACGCAGCTGGGTCGAGTCTGCGTACTCGGATATCCGCGCGATGTTGTCTCCGAGGGACATCCACCGTTCGCGTCTTCCCACAATCATTATATGCGAAACGTCCAGAGATCGTCCCGGCAGTCGATTGACCAGGAAACGATCCATCTCCTTCCAGAACCCTGTCGCATTCTCCCTTTCTCTCCATCCGCTTAGCTTCCGCAGTCCCGTATCAGTTTCAAACGACAGTTCGCGGAACAAACTTCCATTTGAGGAGGGCATCAAATATACCCCTGAGCGTCTCTATCGCGTTTACCAGGTTTCGCCGAAACCGGTACCACTCTCCGAGGGCGTGGACGAGCGGACTAGCAAGGCCGTGATTGTCAAACGCGGTGCCGATCTCCTTATCTTCTGCGTAAGAATGGAAGGGTCACAGTCTAGAGCTGTCAAATTCCAATGGGAACATTTCAACTCCACCTACAGCGGCGACCTTTCTCCTCGGATCGTCGTCGTCATCGGGGCGTCCAACCAGCTCATTGCGGAGAGATGGTGGCAGAACACAGTAGGTGGGACGCTGGTCAAGAATGATGTTGATGTTGCCCATTGTCCCTTGGACGCAACGGGGATCGAAGCTGAGGCAGCAGTACGGAGAAGACTGCAACTCCTCATCCACGATCGCTGCATCGACTGCAGTAAAGGGACGCTTGTGAGGAACGAGAAGCTTTTCAAGCGACCGCTTTTGCTGGACATGTCGAATCTAGTGGCTCTCGGCAAACCAGAGTACGATAAGAGGGGAGATGAACTACCGATTGGGCAAGATATATTGACGAAAGTGGGTGTATGGTATGACATGCCGGAGCGCAGCGCAAGCATGACGTCCCCTGTATCCCCGGAAACACTTATACCGTTTCCAAGACAGTGATAACCAGCTTACTATCAACCTTGCAGATTGTACATCTTTTCTAAATTTCACGGAACTTGCTACGTTGTACAGTGCAGAATGGTCATTTCGGTGGCGGCTGGGGACGGTCTCATTCCCTTGTAGATAATGTACGTCATCGCAAAATCGATGTAATTAGGGTGTACGCTCGTATATACGATACAGCCTTAGAGTAGTTTGAACGGATGATCTTGCAGTCTAGGCGGTTTGGCGATACAGGCACGCGTCGGCCCTGAATCTCGCATCATCCCTGCGAGAGCTCCCCTGTAAGTTGGCCATGGGGGCTCGCCGAGAACCCTTCTCAGGACTTGCTCGTGGCCGGCCACGAGGCGTCCCGGTTGTCCCGGTTGCTGTATGATTGAAGAAAGGAACTGGAACCCCATATGAACCAAAATTAATTCAATTCTCGCCTCATCACCCACTCGGCGTTGACATAACCACTGCTACTCTTTCTCACCAACCTGCACCGTCACGTCCCATCTCCGTACTATGACCACACTGAGTGGAGTTTCGCTCACAGGTACATGTGTTGCGTACAGGATCGTTGTTCTCCTAAGAGACTGCGGTCTGACTTGACCACTTTCGACTGATTTACGCCTCGCAGACTTCACCGCATATGAACTGCCCACCAAGAAATGGATGAAATTAATCGCTCCAAAGGTACGGCTCCGAGTCCGCGGAAAGAGAAACAGTTTCGTCTCTCCGATCGTTAGAGTAGACAACCAGAGACCAGACGCTGATACGCGCGTATCATGCACTTATTGGTCCTGGAATAATGAACGGTGTTTGCGGTGAGTTGCTACGTTCTGCAGGGGCCATGATTCATGCTCGGAACGGAACTGATCAACGAGCGTGCATGCAGGCCATCGTTCGCCGATGACGAAGCATTCGAGATCCTCATTGAGAGGCGATTTTTGCTAGGCTACAAGCGTATCCGGCGAACAAAATCCGTGACCGTCGACCAAGTTCGCACTGGTGATCGTGATCGTGAGCGTCCACACCGAGATCTCGTTTTGATTTGACGTCTGACACTCAACACATGTAGCTTGTACGTTATTTTTGTACGATGGGCAGTACTCCGCAGAGCAACTTGATGGGAAGATCAACATTGGCAGAATCACGTTCGTCTCCGAAGACGAGGCTGGTTCTATGAGACACTCATGAGGAACACGAAGTATAGAATGGGGTCGGATACATAATATCACCGCGGACATGCAGAACACGGACATTGATTCGTAGTGGAAGGGCTCGAGGCCACAATCGACTCCTTGCGCTTCCGTCGGCACAGTCTCTTGTAGGAGGCCCCGTGTCCGAGTCGTTATCAAGGTTAACCTTGCGGGGTTTTGCGTAGCCATTGCTGTGCTCGCTACCCGATCATACCGTCACAAGTCACTAGTAGTGCCTGAACCCCTGTTAATATGAATTGAATTGACCACTCACCACAGAGTGTTGTCTCAGGCTCGCCGAACAGATTAATAGCGCACAAGTGCATATTCCGAGGAGCCCGGAAAATGAATCAGAAAGTACTCAGGGAGCCACACGTCGAGTCTGTCGACAGCGCATGTCGTCAGTGCGTAGTATATCCCAGAACGATAGCGGGAGAGACGGGCCGTCGGCTTAGAGGGACCGCGCGTACATGGTACTGCCGATGCAAAAATAACCATTGCTGGCCATAGAGGAGTGCGATGGATATTGGTTGAACAGCCTCGTTTCTGTAGAACATGTTTGTGAGCGCTACGACCACCGGTCCCCTTTTCTGTCGGAGAACAAGTCCGGCGCTACTGGCTCTTCTTTTCGAACACGAGGCTTGCCGGTGACCAGCCCGCGCCGCAGGCTGAACCGGAGCCGTGTAGCAAAAGCCCTATATGAACGGATGCCCTGGCGATCTTTCTCGTCAGCTCGTCGACGAGATTTCAAGTTTTCTCTCCAAATTACTTGACTCACAACTACAAAGATGACAACTTTGTCAATATCAACTGGTGGTCTCTCACTCACAAGTACGTGACCCCGTTTTTCTCTTCTCCGACCGCAATGGTGCCAACCTGCATTGACTCATTTCCTTGCAGATTTCACCGCATACGAACTGCCGACGAAGAAATGGATGAGATTGATCCGTCCAAAAATGCGTTTGCGTGTACGCATGCAGAATCACGACTTTGTTTCGTCGTCTGTCAAAGTGGACGACCAGAGCTTGGACGGGGCGAACTTCGCCTTAGGTGTTCAGGACGTCCATTGGCCTTGGAGAGAAGACGATAGGTTCCCACGGTGAGTCCTCTGTGTTTCACGTCCATCACCCTACCTCATCAACCGACTCGACGTGGTACTCATCGTCTGTAGGCCATCTTTCGCCGATCATGAAACATTCGAGGTCGAGGTCGAGAGGCGTTTCTTGCTCGGGTACAAGTGTATTCGTCGAACCAAACGAGTGACCATGGACGAAGTCCCTGGCACCAACGACCGTGAGCATCACCGTCAAGTCTTTCCTTGTCTTCCGTCTGACAACTCGACACTCGTTCGCAGATGGCGAGTTGTGGTTATACGATGGGCAGCTGTCTGCAGAAATGCTCGAGGACAGGATCGAGATTGGCAGAGTCACCTTCACGCTTCGAAGCGACGCGAGTAGTGACGCGTCGTCCCAAAATACATTCAGCACTTCAGCATACTCAGAAAAGGTTGGTCCGCAACGTCGACGAGGAACGTTGTGGCGGACATGCTCGTCGCTGTTTCAACGCGGTAGAAAAACTTCCGAGTCTGACTCGCAAGTTTGAGCTTTTGACCTCAAGTTGA
Source organism: Xanthoconium stramineum (assembly GCA_038090315.1). Classification (NCBI taxonomy): domain Eukaryota; kingdom Fungi; phylum Basidiomycota; class Agaricomycetes; order Boletales; family Boletaceae; genus Xanthoconium; species Xanthoconium stramineum. Next base: position 2,699 of record JBBPMO010000673.1, on the reverse strand, counting down.
TATATTTATCCATACTCAAGTCATTAAGTTAGTCCACAACGCTACGATTGGCACCTCGACGCGCTATGCTATCGTCATGCGAACCAGAGTCCCAGACTAGCCGTCTAAATGTAATTTAGTGTACTACTACCAATATGTAACTACGTGTTTACCTAATAGGAATAGAGTCTTGCCAATGTCCGCTGCTGTTCGTCTGAGAACCTTTACCTTGCTTTCTACGACACGACACGCCTCTCCACCTCACGACCTGACCAGGTGGCCAGATGCGGAAACAGTCAACCGTGATCCAGTTTTTGTCTAATGACTCTGGACTTTGACGATGCCATCACGCCCACTGCTTATGGTTTCGGTTGTCTTGCAGACGTTTCTCCAGACCGCCTTCAAGCCCTACGACAGCTGACACACGAGCACCAAGAGTCGGTTCGACAGAGCCTTTCGGTCATCACGGACGAACTAGCATTGGCCACGAGCTTGCAGGCTGAGTTAGCGGATGCGACAGCTAGCGAACTGAATGAGTGTATCACGGAACGCACCATGTGTGCGATGGTCGATGGGGAGGTCAGGGGAGTACTGCAGGACGTGCAAAGCGAGCGGGAAAGAGTCAAGACGAAATTCGCTGATCAAGGAGGAGAGGTGTAATGACAGCGCACAGAGACGATCGCAAATGACGCCTGAAGAAAGATATCAGCGGGTCTCAGCTGGCTGCGAGGACGCCATCGGTTCGCAATTCCACCGAACGACTGTACAACGAAATTGATTGCGCCGACACAAAACGGTCAAGTGCAAGAGTACACGCGACGAACAACCCATACGATAAGATGGTCGTGCTAGGAGACCGTCACAGCGACCAGGAAGACCCCATGGGTGAAACAAGTGACGCGATATAGATTTGTTGAGGTACTCACCCGACCAGGGTAACCAGCCACGAGGCTGTTATCGGATCTCCACCGGGTTGGGAATCAAGGCGTTTTTCTGGGCCATCGTCTGTTTTCTAATGACCCCATTTCCCCTCTCGCCCCGACCTCCGGAAGAAATGGATTTGGCAACAACGTTCTCTTGGCTCTCCGACATTCGGACAGGCCAATGCGGTGAACTTGATGCTGCCGAACCATAATCTTCCCTCAAATGTGTCTGGGCCTTGATCTTGTGGTGTTTCAGAGCCTGACATGCATAATGTTATAGCGAACCGTTCCGCCATGTGATCGGTGAATCGAACCAACTTGCTGCATCGTGACTGTTTCCGACTCGTCGAGTAAAAATGCTCCATTGGTTGTCCGGGGAACGCCCTCTCACCGTGCTACCGCCAGCACGTCTTCTCTTATTCCCCTCCTGAAAACCAACAACAGGGAAGACGAAGCGAACATGGGTCACAACTCTGAGCCGAAGCGAATAAACTCGAAACACGCTCAAGAGCACAACGATAACGCACCCGTTCTCGCAGAGCTCAACCTCGTTGAGTCCGAGGGCCGGGTGGGCCTCCGAGGATTATTCGAGAACCCACTCGTGTAAGTCCTTGTCATGCACGATGACACGAACGTTTTTATAAGCGTGTGCATGCGTTTCTCACACACGCGCGGTTTGATAGGTTGGGCATAACGTGCTTTGCGACGTTGGGTGGCTTTGTGAGTGGTTTCGCCTCTTTTGTTGCACCTGCGGGGTTTGACGATCCTTGTTCGGTTCACAGCTCTTTGGATATGATCAGGTAGGACACTGCGAGGCACGCGTCCGGCTGGCTGATCGTGCGCCTTGCTATCGTAGGGCGTCGTCAGCAACGTGCTCGCCATCGAGTCGTTTGGCGCTGCGTTTCCGGACATATACATGGATTCGAATCTCAAGGTGAACTCAATTGGTTGTATCGTCGTCCACTGCTGATTCCGTGTTCAAGGGGTGGTTCGTCTCGACGTTGTTGTTGAGTTCGTGTTCTCGGGCGCGTGTGCGTATGAGTGGCGTAGTCTTAGCTCACGACGTTTTTTTTAGCTGCTTGGTTCGGATCGCTCGTCAACGGCCCCATTTGTGACGAGGTTCGACTTTCCTTCTCTCTCCCTGGGCAACCTGTTCTGAACTAGAAGTTCCTTGTCGGTAGATTGGAAGGAAACGGAGCATCATGTGCAACGTGGTTCTCTTCCTTCTCGGGAGCGCCCTCCAAACGAGTGCAGCTTCTCAGAGTGAGAGTCTCGTCACCGTTAGGATCACACTCTGTACTTACTTCCTGTCCAGACTACCTTTTTGGTGGTCGTGCCGTTGCGGGTCTAGCAGTGGGTGCACTGACGCACGTCGTCCCCATGTATTTGGCTGAAATTTCGAGTGCAAACGTGCGAGGATCGCTGGTTGCCCTGCAACAACTCTCCATTACGATTGGTGTAAGTTTGAGTCCCTATTTGCATATATAATAGCTAAATTATCCCACGTAGATCCTTGTCAGCTGTAGGTCTTCTCGAGTTTGACTAGTCTAGGCGAGAATCCTACGAATGAACTTTTAGATTGGCTTGCGTACGGGACATCCCATATCGGTGGGACACGCTGTGCACCAGGTGTTCCATACACGGGACCGCTTTTGAATGGAAGCCCCACGTTCGATCCGTACACAGACGTTCCGGCCGGGGGCTGCACTGGCCAAACGCAAGCATCATGGAGGGTTCCCATTGGCTTCCAGATGTTCCCGGCCCTTGTCAGTCGTATTATAGAGGCATTCCCACTGT
>JBBPMO010000672.1:0-18888 GCA_038090315.1 Xanthoconium stramineum | reverse complement strand
TGCCTGCCGATATTCTTTCGCCTGTCTTGGATGGCTGGGAGCATCGGTAGAAGTTTAGGTCTCGAGAACCATCGCATCCCCTATACGGGCGCAATTATTCGTACTCTCAGACTGTTGATCAATCGCTATGCGACACGGCGAACTTCTACAAGTCCTTATACAAAAGGCAGTGAAGTCCACTCTCCAAGACGTTTAACATCGTCCGGGGTAGACTATAACCTCTCCCATCGCGATGGTCACACATGGACCTGCGGCATTAACGCTTGTTTCCTCCTTTCTTTCCACGACGAACCACAGAACCTCGTTTCTGAGGTAGGTAAGCACATATTGCGCTGCACAGGAATTGCAGATCGCGAGCTTGGGGAACTAGTTTTTATTTTTGTTCAAGCTCAGCATGGGCGATCTACTGCGATGAATGGCGTTCCATGGGCGTCGAAAACTGGGATCGTCTACGTCGCCACTCATGAGCATCATCACCAGAAAGAAAAAAGATGAGGCACACTTTGCATATCATCCTTGGGGAACACCTTGAAGATGTCCCTCTGGCAGGTCGAGGTGTATTCCTCCATCCATCTGTTGAGTCTGCATCTTGTTCTGTTCAACACTTATTCACCATCCACCATTCTTCGAGCAGCACCCGACTGTGTGGTTTCAGATGTACATGACACCCCGTGGCTAGTGAATGGAGACATGAGCATCGATCACCATATGGGTACTACTACAACATTAGCTACAGTTTTAGTGTCGTACAATTCCATTCCGGCGTTCGAAATACAATTGCTATTGAGCTATAAAACATGTGATGGGTACAGCTGACTCAATAGCGATGCAATGCGAAGAAAGACAGCCACGATGAAGTTGTGCAGGTTAAGAACAATGTCTCGCATTAGGCGACTCAAGAGCAATGCAACAGCGAAAAACAACGAGATAGTAACAAAGCGACAGCAACTCCCCATGTTTCGTCACAATACCTCCACGACACCAGTACGAACATCCCTCTCAAAGCTGATCCAGCAATCGAATCCTCGAATGACGATCTTGTGCTCAACCGCGACACGCTTGAACATGCCATTGGATAGGTACTGGAGCAATAGCGCGTGAAATGGCTGATGGAGACGGACAATCAACCGCAACGCTCGGATGAATGGCAATGCGGATGCGGATCATTCCGAGTCTTCATCGTCCTCGTCCTCGTCACCTTCCCCATCATTCATACCGAAACCGAAACCGTCAAGCAGGCCAAGTAGCTTGTGGATCCATCTGCGAGAGCCTATCCGACGTCTGGAACAATTCTGGATACTCGGGAGCGATAACGGCATTCATGGTCATGCGCGAAATCTTGTATCCCTTGCCTCTTGACGGCAATGATACATGGGAGGTGAGAGGGCGGTTGGCGAAACGGGCTCATAGTAAACGGGCAATCTGGTCGTGGACCTGTATCGCATCTTTCCGTAATAGCGAATTCCTGAGTTCTGTTATGCGCGTATCCAGTTCTGCGTCATCGATTGCGAGTAAAGTACCAGGAGACCGACTGTAGATAGCAAGGGTGGCAGGGAGGCAGCTGTTATAGGGCGAATACTTGCCCGTCCAGTCGGGCACCATCACTTCCCCAGAGTGAGCAACGATCTCTTTCAACAAGTGGCCCAGTGCCGCATGTACCTCGCCTTAACAATAATGTGTCGCTTTTGAAGATATCAATCAGCGAATATGCGACATGCGCCTCCAGCATTGCCTTGCGCGCTGAGTTGTGGTTTCTCCCAGGTGGAGAGATCATCAGGGTTGAACGGAATGATGACATCGCGAGCGATCCCGATAACGTCGACAAGCTACTGCATGATCTCTGGGGATTCTTTGTGGTTCGCACAAGTGCTGTCACGGCATAGCTTCCAGCCGCGAGTGTAGAGCCGAATCACCTTTGCTGCGAGAAGCTCTTGTGCAGTCCAGGCCCAGGTCATCCAGATATTGTTGGCGAGTGCCGATGGTGATGTAGAGCATCCGAGAAACACCGTGCTGATCATTTTGTCGATATAAGATGTGTCAGACCATACCCATCGGTATCCCTCCGTGAAGACCACCTCGCAGAATTTGCGCAGCCTCCGGTTCAACAGAAATGATTCATCCAAGTCCCTGGCGGATCCTGCCTTGTTGACGTCTTGGAACAAAGGCTCCTCACCTTAGAAAACCTCTTGCAAAATGCGGTTGTTGTCCAGCTGCTCGGCTATGGAGGAAACGAGCTCTTTGAACTCTGGTTCCGACTTGAATATACGGATTCATTTCGATCCTTTGCAGAGATGACCACTCTGGTCGTCAATAAGCATGAGTGGGGATACGTTGAACACTCCACGAGTAGCATGATCATTGGTTGGGAGGGCGAAACGCATTTCTTGCCTGCTTCTGCACAAGTTAGTTTCATTGTCGTGTTTACAGAGGTGGAGTGACACGAAGAAGGGATGCCGGTGTCAGGGGACTCGTCAATGACATAGGGAGGACTCCATGGACTACCTGCTCACTTAAATTGAGGGTTGTTGCACCAAATAGTGATGAAAGGCATGCCTCATCTGTGTCTTTCTGAATGCTCCCATTCTTTTCAATCGCACTTGTCGACTAGACACCAGCCATCTGTTTCCTGGATTCTTGGTAGGAGCCATATTGAATAATAAGTACAGTATGTAGTCAGTACTAACGTAGGTAGCTCTATAATGGTATTGTACTCACCTCGGCGGTTGGGAAACCAGCTGGTGTCTAACTACAAGACGAAGGAAAATGTATCTTGTAATTATCTATTGCGGCGACTGTACGACCCAGTCGCACAAAATTCGAGGACACATCTGGGAAATGAAATTTCCGGCGGAGTCCGACGCCGCGTCCTAGACTTTCACCAACTGACTTATCGTGCATCAATTCGCACATGAGCTTCACCAATCGACAATATTACAGCTGTTTTCATAACGATAGGCCTAAACAGTAAACACGAAAAATACACACACAGGCTGAGTCGGAATTTGAACCTGTAATAGAATTTGGTAGGCGTGAAATTGCAGATTAGTAGGGACTTGTCGATTAGGGGCCCTTGTGATGATTTCTGCGGACTCTCGGCAACTTCGGCATGCCAAGGTCCGAAGGTCCGCTTGTATGTGTATTCCTGACGTGATGGCCTATCGTTATGAAAACAGCTGTAATGGATCTGCTGCACTACTGTCCAAACATCTTGTGGTGGTAAACGAAGAGTTCATCCGCACTCTTTTTTAGTTGCGACTTGGGTATGGACTTATGCTCATCTTCGATCGACTCCAACACCGCGTCCTCGCGTCTGAGATCACTTTCACATGATATCTAGGTGACGTACAACGTATCTGATCGGTTCGACTCGCCTTCGATGCGGTGGTATGAACTGGTAGGTTCCCCTAGGTGCTGATACTTGTAAACTTCGGTTTGAGTTATTCACGACGACGGGGTGGGTTCTGGTGGATGTGAGGTCGTTGGGCACCGTTGGAGAGTGGGTTGGATGGTATAGGCATATCGTTCGTCATGTCTCGGCGCTGCTCGTGCTGACCTGCTTGGTACCCAGCTAGCGATTGCGTTTCAACTCGTGTTGAGTTGCATCGCGCACCGTTCGTTGCGCCATCCATTGGGCAACTATTTTCATCGTATCTGCCGCCTCCGAAAACATTTCGGTGGTCCCAATCGCCCTCGACACATCGCATCTCGTCCTGCTCGCCAAGATGACCTCCTGGCCCATTCCCTTGACCCGGTGCGTTCGTTTTGACGTCGCTGGTGTATTCCATTGATTTGACTGCCATCTACAACGTTTCTGCGGTCCCGAATACCCCTGACGCCTCTATCTCACCTCTAGCGTCTTCTGGGGCGGTATTTCGATGATGCGCATACCTGAGTAGATGCTTAATCATAGGTGCGTTGACTCTCGGCGGCTTTCCTCGACAACTATTGTCATACCGAGCCCCCACGACCAGATGTCGTGTGTACCGCACATCGACCACTGCCTTTGACATGGACCAATACTTCCAATCCCACCAAAGCTTCACTCACTTCAGCACCAATAAACCTTAGCAATTTTTCCCTGCATCTCACATCTATCCTGATACGAGTCAGCACTGAGAAAATGACATAGTCCAATGTTTCAGTACCTGGAATGAAGGTGATATGCACTCTTTCACGCAGCTAAATTTCACATTGAAGCCTTACACCTTGGTCGAAAAGCTGGGTGGATAAGTAGATATAATTTGATTGTATGAAAAGCTCAAGCAATAGTAAAATTTCCATCATTGTCGTCGGGCAGCGTAATACACACTGGAGCAACCACCGACCGATGAGATGATTGCTGAGGTCGGCGTGGGACTCCAGCGGCGGACACTTTGCAGCTGGAAAGGCCAATGTATCCGCCAAAAGAGACGATCGGGCGGATGCCGCTTTTCAGGCCCCGACGGCGTGGCATGCAAAACGCCTCATCCACCTCGGAGTGTTTGCCTCCTTGCCCGTTGAAATGACTTCACGGCAGCCATACTGGCTATGTTCCAATAGGCCGAGCAGTGGACAGCAGCCAGACGCAGACAGCCCCATCAGTGGCTCCAGTTGCAATTTTCGTCGAGCCCGAGGACACGTCCACTACACGTACCCATAACTTAGAGTCGTCGCGCCATGGAAGTTTGAACTCGGTCACTTTTTCACCGTTCTGTGTTTCACGTGCCCCTCACCGTCCACTGACAACCCACTTTACATCTTGCAACACCGCAATGTTGTAAACACCATCCACCGCATTCATTGGCGGCCCCACTGCCTCGCCATCTGTAATCTGCCAACGTCGAACCATTCTGTTCTAACCACCCCCCATGGTATTCCCATCAGCGAGGAACGCGATCGACAAAATGCCCTACTGAGCATCGATATTGATTATTTTTGTTTCCTTTTCGTGAACACTACTGGAGGAAGGGCGGGTTTCACTCGACTCTAGGATCCTCATCAGTATCCCAGTATGAAGTCTCTCGCTCAGGTATATACCATTTCCTGATCGTCAGTTCCTTCTTGCAGACATACATAACCAGGTATCAGAGCAATGGAAGGATGCCCAGTTGTTTACTCCTGCGTGCCATTGGTTCTACAACTATCGATGAGGACATACATACGTTTGGGTGGACGAAACCGTGAAAGAACGTCGAAACACGTAGTCAGGTGACTGGGACCACCACGTCATGCTAGAGCACTGATCCAGTACATGGTGCACACCCACAGCATGCAGTGCAACGCGATGCGATACGATAACTATAAGGCGGAGAACAACTTCTCCCTTCCTTCCCTAAATAATACATACAACGCCTGATAAAAACAAATCGCCCACCCCGAGTGTTCCATCACCTTCGCTCAACTAACAAATTTGGTATCGGAAAAGAGTTCACAATTCTATTTTATGACTCACACGATGCGTTGACGGGTACACGATCATCGATTATGATGGGATACAAGATAATGTGGTCTAGTAGATTGAGTATCGTACAATGTTCTTGGACCCATAGGGCATAGGTTTACAAGTTGTGAGGGATTCAGACTCAATTGATTGACTCTCGTGTCTCGGTGGGCCGACCGGCCCGAGGCACAAAGACACGCCCAGGACACGTTGGTGGCTTTCATTTATCTACATCATTTTACACTTTCTTTGTTCTTCTTGCATATCTAAACCACCCCACCAGCCTTGACTATCACTTTCCTCATGCCACGTCGCCATCAACACTCAGGAGCGCAACCGATATTCGGAACTTCCTGGGGAACGAGTAACACAGGAACTCCTGTTTCTACCAGTTCGTCTGCTTTCCTCTACGTCCCGTCACATCCCCGTACTGACATGCTTTCGGCTTATTACGTTCCACATAGGTGCGTTCGGAGGGAGTACCTCCGCCTTCGGTGGCCCGAGCATATTTGGCGCAGCTCCTGCTGCCACAAATTCAGGAACTACTCTTTTCGGATCCACCCCGCCGAATACGGGGAGCGTGTTTGGTAGTGGTGGCTCAGAGAGCGCCATTCTTGCAGGTAAGTCACGTCGTCACAATGAGACATTATCCCGACTTATGCTTTCAGATGCCAATCCCCCACCCTTGACGACGGGCACGTCTACGCCAGCTTACTCCGCCACTCATGTACAAGAAATTCCGGGTATAAGGACGAACTCCCTGTTCCAAACCACTACAGCCATGTTAGCCTATCAGTATGCATCTCTAGAGGTGGGTCGTCGGGATCTCATATTTTACTTCCATTCACTCGCAGTCGTTGACTGTCGTGAATTAGGAATTACGTGTGCAAGACTATCAACAAGATCGCAGGGGCTCCGTTAACCAAGCGTCATCTGGAGCTCCTGCTATGCCAACAACGAGTATTTTTGGAAGACCCGTCACGACGCCACGGTCTGAGCTTGGTTCGCTATTCGAAGGTGGCATGACTGGAGCTTTTGCCTCCACCGGAGGTTTTGGGTTCGGGCAGTCTCTAGCTACAGGCACCGGCATCTCTGGTAATACAAGTGCACTCGGAAGACCCAGTAGGTCCTTGGCCACAAATTTCTTTCTATCTCACTTATACCACAACAGGTCTCACGCTAGATCCTGGTAAACTGGAGGGCATAGAAGAACTTTTGAGAAAGTTCATTCTTGGAGAGGAGCTCGTCAACACCCAGTTCCATCTCTTCTCTGCGAGGTCTTCAGCGTCGGGCCGAGTCATGAAACCCCGCGTCATTTGTGTCAACAACGATCTCCTGGCCAAAAGCTCAAAGTACTTCCTTCACTGCAAGTGATTCCTTTACTAGAAGCGAATGCTATATTCAGTTGTGGCATCCAGTGTTAAGCGCAGATATAGACCCTTCCGACACTTCGCTGGTCGATGTCACGGGTGATAATGATATCCCTAGCGATGCTCCGATTCACGAATATGGATATGAGGGCGACAGCGACCTCGATGACTGTGACGATCCTAGTGCTGTCACGAATGCCATTGCCCTGAAGGATCGGTCCAGGGCGCCGCCAGCCACCCTTTCCAAAGTTAGTATTGAAGCCGAACACAAAAACGGCAACGGGGACGGCAAAGAGTGAGATCCACTGTCGCTCGTTTGATATCCAACTCATATGTTTCGACAGGCCATCCGACGATAGTTCCGATGATTCTGACACGGATGGTTCTGATGCGTTTGTCGTTACCCTGGGGCAGCCGAGCACAGAAAAGCCATTGTCTGGTAACGACAAGGGTAAGCAGAAGTTGGGAAATGAGACTGCCATGCGTCTGCGTTCCTTGGGAAGTCGGCACGTCCTTGTCAAAGATACCGCATTCCAAACGTAAGTTCGCCTTCAACCTGCCCTTCAAGTTTGGACTGAACGAGCCTCGTAGATGGTACACGCTGCTAAATTACTTGCACACAGGCAAATTCAGCTTCCTGCCTCTCGGTTCAACGACGTACGGTGGACAACGCGAATCTTTCACGAGTTCCGGAGATGGACCGAGATGTTCGGCCAAGTCCATGTATCGTCTTGCCTCCAAGGTTTGTATGCCTCATCGGATTTAATTGTGACAGACAAAAGGTTCGAAATGTGCTTTAGGTTGGGTTGGATCATCTTCGCGAAGAGGCTTTGGCTCACATTCGGAGCAACCTTACTGAGAACAACATCCTGAAAGAGCTTTCAAGCACCTTTCTCTCAAAGTACGTTCTCTCCGACGGTCTCTGCATAACATTACTTACCAAACGATAGGTATCCAGAACTGCGCGAGATGGAGCTCGACGTGTTATACTCCCACATCGCCTCGCCTCCGGTGGTTGAGAACTTTGCCGTCCTCGCAGAGCGCATTGCTCACAACGAGCTTCCTCATGGAAAGGACATCATTGTCGGGATTCATATGAGGCTTTTGAAGAAGCATCATCCTTTTTCGTTGATAACAGCGGTTCCCGCCTTGCTGCCTAGTTCTTCAGGGCAATCAACGTCAGTGAAACAGACTGCAAGCGCGAGCGATCCGCCCGCGGCTGGAGATAAACGTGAAACTGGCCCGGCTGACGTGGATAACCCCAGCACGCGCTCGGGATCGTTGTCCTCTGGCAGTAGCGACTCCGTTCCAGAAGACTCCGACGCGGAAGAAGAAAATGAGACGGGAAAGCGCGACGAGTAACGACCAATCTTCCCATTGTGGAAGCTATGCATCTTGTTTTTGCATTGCTAAAGTGGAGGAATGGGTGGGTCTGCGTCGAGTCTGCTAGGAGTACTTCTGACGGCTGTTCATTAGGATTTTGTCAGGCGAAATCGACCTAAGGATATGGTTTTCTTATGAGGTTTCGGTTAACATGTACTATCGAATGAACGTGATGACGATATAATGACGAATCTAATGAAGTTTGACGCTGCAAAGGATCAAACGAGCAAAGTCAATGGACTTCCTGGGTACGTGCTGTGATGGGTACAGTGAGGACAACACAACGGGCTTGGCGGTGGGCGTCAGTGTGACTCCCTCAGCTTTAGTAGACCTTCTGGCGGTACCGACACAAACAACCGTTGGATGAACTCAGAACAGAAATCAGTGCACAACTCAAAACAAGATTTCGTGGAGATCAGGAGACATCTGTGTACTACTCTATGTTAACCATACCAATGGCATCGACCAATTCTGGTGGTGAAAATGGTCTATCCGTTCAGCGTCGACATGTCGTGAGGGCCAGCATTCAAGAAGTTGTGTGCCAGTGACCTGAAGAGAGCACATATGATTAGAAAGGATTCAAAGATAACACTCGACTGTATGTCACTTAAAGAAGGTACCTACAACGCTACGCGGTCCAACGTCCGACGTCCAAGTTCACCAGCCTACTTCTATTGAATATCAACCGTGGTGATGCCATCAATCAACTCGGTCAACGACGTCTCCTCCCGAACCTGAGCCATGATCAAACAATCTGCTGCAACGCGTCTATATCGCGCACGCCCCACCGTTTCCAGCAACAACGCGCCAAAGGGCTGCCTCAGACGTGCAATGAGCCGGAGCGCGCGAGTCGTCCGGTCAAGCGCAGCCGAACCGTACGAGAATTCCTGGTCGAGAATGGAACTGATCCAGGAGTGGGTAAGAAGAAGATCCTTCATCCCGGATAAGTTATCCTTGGTTTTGATCTCCACCTCTCCGAGAGTGGACGTCGTCGCACGATAAACTGACAACTTGGTCACTGAATCAAGCCCCAAGATATTGAGTTGGGTAATTGCAAAGGTGATGCAAGGGAGACCAAGGCAACTGGCAGCAAAGGTTGGGCGAAGAGGTTTGTTGAGGTGATTATACAGTTCCAAGGCGAGGGAGAGGTCGGGCAGGGAGGAACGTAAGGCCATGATGATGCCGTCCATCTCGGCCGCCTCGATGGGTTGTGGGACATGCGGCGGCACGAGTTGATCGTAGACCGTGAGATCAGGAGGTAAGCAGCTGTTGTAGCCGCCCGCGTGCCCGGTCCAAGCAAGGATAGTGACGTCGCCAGAACCCGCTAGAATGCATTCCAGGAACCGACCAACCGCACGATTGCCCTCACCATATATGACAGGGATGGAAACGTTGAAGATGCCCAGCATCGAATACGCGATATCCTCGACAAGCGTCGTTTGGCGCCTTGAAGCTAGATATAGCTTCTCGCGCACCCTGTCGAGGCCAGGACGAAGGACCGACAATCCTTGTGGAGCTCCTGCGGCTTGTTGCATCTCCCGAATGATGCCAGGGTCTTCCTTGTGATTGAAGATCTCCAGCCCAAGGTATGGCTTCCAGTCCTCTGTATAGAACTGAACAACCTCCGCTGCAACGTATTCCTGGTACGTCCATGCACGCGTATTCCAGATACTGCGACGGAGATCACCAGGCCGCTGGGAGTGCGACCAGACACCACGGAGGTAGACGATTGTGAGGGACGAACCACGAAACCACGTGAACGTGGCGACAAGCGACTCCTGTAGGACGACAGTGTCCTTTTTGTCGATACAGCAGTTGTCGGACCACACCCAATGGAATCCAAGAGCACCGACTAGCCTGCAAAACGTCTGGAGTTTGATGTTCGCGAAGGACGCCTCCAGATCATAGACAGAGATGTTCTCGACCCGCTGGAAAAGAGGTTCTCCATAGTCCCACTTGTGGGAGAACATGACGTAGCGGTAAAAATCCTTGACCTCTTTCTGAATATGTTGAAGGTCGAGCCTGGTCGTCATTGAAGACCGAAGTTCATCGTAGACTGGAAGTGCTTCGAAGGCTGCTGCCTGCCATGTTTTATCATGCAGGCGCCCGGTCGAGATGTCAATGAGGACACGTGGCATGTGGCGGATGGTTTCTTCAATCACTTGTCGGAGAGCGGGCGTCGCATCAACGTACTGATGCCGAAGCACTACAATCAGGAAGAAAATCAGTATGTTGTCTCTACGCGTATTGATCGAGTGACCCACCCCTAACTTGAGGATCAGGCGATTGCTCAATCTTCGAGAGCATCGTCTTGAATGCCCCGAATGCTTCACTGTAACGCTTCGCGCCGTGTAACGCGACATGCTTTCGCTCGTATCCTCTATAGGACGTTGGTTCAAGTTCAATGAACTGAATGATATGCAACACTGAGGTCCGTTTCGATGGTGATGCGACACGAGTCGACCCGTACCTTTTCAGCATCAATCAATGCCACATTCCACGACTTTCTCAGTGCTCGTGCCTTGCTTCGCTTGTAAATGACATCGCTGACATTCAGGGGATCGAGCGTCAGCAAGTCGGAATAGTGTTTGACGGCTTCGTCGTGTTTCTGAGAGTCCATCGCTCTGTCACCCAACTCCTCCAGCTGCTTTGCACAACGATATCGAAAGTCTATCGAAGATGTTTAGGCCCTGGATCTGTTATCTCTGGATATCCACCTACCCACTTCCCATGCTGCGTACGTGCTTATGTCCTCTGCCGGGTCCGTTCGGATCTGTCGGAAGCACTCGACTGCCTCCATGATTCGGCTACCCTGCTCTAGAACATTGCAGATCGCCCGGTAGATGAGCGACTTTGGGACCTGAATCTGAAGCGAAAGGGAGTCAACGTTCGGTTGAAGGGTTATTGTGAGAGACAAACCTTGATAGCGGCATCCAATGCCTCGTTCACAGAGCCACGAGCTAATGCAGCCCTCGCCCACTTCGTCAGGAGAGTATTTGATGAGGATGAGAACGGACTCAATTGTTTCAACATGAAGACAAAAGCGCACCTCTTCTGCATCCTCTAACGCATCCTTCCACTTTCCTAGCATTGCCAGCGCATTGCCTCGTTTGACACGAATATCCTCAGCATTCGGCAGATTGAGGGACAAAGCAGCCGAATATTGAATGATTGCTCCGGTCGGATCCTTGGACACTGTCGCATCGGCATGGTCTTCGAAGAGCTTGGAGCATTCTTGAAGCTGTTGCTGAATCGTGAGCTCAAGTCCTTCGAAGTCCCATCCAAAAATCTTTCGAACAAGGTTGGTATATTTGTCGAGAAAATTGGAATGGATGAATAGCTTACAAGCGAGATTACCGCAAGGTAGGGATGTTTGGGAGGTGGAATTGCTTCTCGCGCACGCCCGAGTAACTCCACCACTTGCTCGCTGACCCCTTCTTTCAACAACAGGGCCCCAAGCAGGAGGAATATATGAGCCTGTCGACACCTTGTCAGCAATGCTTACACGCAATGCCAAGATTCAGGCATTTTACAGCAGGACATGCACCTGAACTGCGCGACACGACGGCTTATCGGCTTCCTGACACACTTCTACGAGATCCGCCACACGCCTCGTGGCCTCATTGCGGCCTCCGGAGAGGAATATGATGATGGACTACAATGGATTCATCAGTCAGAGTTGATAACACAGATACACACGATACCTTGATGAGTAGGGGAAGACAATTGTTCTTGGGCTCGTCGCAGAGAAATACTTGATTGAATTCGTGCTTCGCAGCGGAGAGTTGGCCTTGGCCACCGAGCGCGATGCTCACCGCGATATGTCCTAAAATCGTTGGCTGAACCTTGATCGACTTCATGGAAGGGAAATCAGAGTATATGCAAGAAGCAATGATAAAACGCACCGCGCGCGCATCCCGCTCTGCCAATTCCCATTGCTTTAAACGGCTTCTAATAATGGCAAGGTTTGCCAGTCTGTGGTGATCAGCGCCTGGCGTCGCCTGCGAAAAGATCGCCAGAGCAGACGTCAAATCACCCTGACGCCATACATCCAGTGACGTGTCATCCGCATGAACCAACTCCATCATCGAACGTTCATACGGTGCTTGGCCCCGACCAAAGTGGAGTTACAGTTCAACGTCCACGTTAAAGGTGGGAGGCGTGGTCGATAGAGTTCGTCTGAACGGAGTACCATGATATTCGAGCGAAGGATTAATAGTTGAGTACATGATGAGGGAGGCGGCAAGGCGCTTACCTGGTTGGTCACTTTCTTTCTTCCGTCGTGAAAGAAGAAGCTGAACTGCCATGAGCGACAGTCAGGGCGATGCCAGACGTTGAACAAATAATATACCACTGATTTGGTCAGTGATGAAGAGACACCAGATCGATTATAGCCTGGTGACGAGTCGACTCTAACCACGCTGAGTCATTCAATCGCCGCCGCAACTTTGTTTTGGAATCCCACGACGATGATGGTGACCTGGGTTCTCCAAAGAAACTACAAGGCCTCTCCATAAATTGGTTCTGGCACGGCGACACTGTGCTCTACGTCTCTTACGGTGGCCGTCCGTAAGTTCTCTGTCTTACTGTCACACATCTTTCATTGACACTTTTCTACTAGTACGGGAGGGTCGGAACCTCGTTAAGCGCAAATTATCCCTTTGCCCCGCAGCGCATTTCCCCAGCGATTGACTTTGACAAGAAAACCAACTCCAAAACTTGTCAGAATTCCTCAGTATGTAGTCTTGACATGCCATCTGCAACCTATTCTTCTCAGAGCACCACTATGAGCCGACTAGTGGATTCGAAGTGAGTCTCGGTAATAATCTCCGTAGAGCTCATTCCTGCGTTCCAGTGCTTGTTGTCAGTAGCGATGCGCACCTGTTGCTACTTTCAAAGTTGCCCGTGCCTATCTGAGCCAATGACTCGGCGCAGTTAGCTAATGGTGTGTTTTTGGAAAGCCACGACGCGCAGTACCTGGAGGTTCGATCGAGACCATCATATGTCAGTGTTGCCTCACCGTCGATAACCAATTTTTGTTGCCATAAAATCCCATTCTTGTACTTCGTAATAAAGCTAGCGGTCATTCATTCATGAATGGTACTATAACGTCGTGAAGTTGACCAGTGGTACGCAGAATAACGACTGGATCCATCGGCTACAGTTCGAGAACGACGTGGTTTGACAAAGACGACAGCGAAAGGACAAAGATACAGCAAAACGACATAGGGGAGCGAAGAACGGGGTAGTAGGGGTCCATACCAGCTTCATAATATCTCCACGACATCAGTACTGATAACCAAGAAAACAAATAAGTTTACCAGAAACTGACCCGGCAATGGACGGAGTGTCAGAGTCCCGAGGGGGTGGGGACACAGACGAAGTTCCACGGCATGCTTGTTTTTCGAGATAAGTATGGATATTGCTAGCGAAGTTGTTCCAACGCCGACGTTCAATGCCTGGAATGATGGTCTCGTGTGCGGAAGCGATGCGCCCGGGCTCTCCACCGGGCTGTTACAAACGAACGATCAACGTAAGATGTGGGTGTAATCGTTCATCGTAGCGGAGGTAGACCATGTAATGACAAAGTAGGCGAATATCCTGCCCGATCCCAGGATCAGATTTGGACTCCGAGCTGCCGCCGGACCCGTCTTGGTTCGTAATACTTCCCCCGATGAAACCATCCAGGGGGCCGTCGCGGATCCAAAATGCACGAAGATGAGCTTGCGTGGTTCAGTCAACGGTAACCTCTCCAAAGTCTAAAATTCAACGACGCCAATCCCAGATACCCTGGCGCGGTAACAATTTTCTTGACAGTGAAGACGCACGGGGGAGTGTGTGGCAGTTGGCGAAATGTGCAGGGGGGAAAATGGGTGATCCGATCGAGTATTGCGTCTGTCTGATACCGAATTTCTCGATTCCGCCATGCGCGTGTCCTTTCCCACATCCTTGATGCATGTCCCGACGAGCCCACAGACGTGGCTGATCTCTTTCATCCATGTCCACTCCGCTTCAAGCATCCAGAACCCAGCGGGATGTCGGTTTGTTTGGGATCGCTGTTGGAGCACGTCGTCTATGACAGAATGTTATACTATGTACAGGTGAGTATAAGGGAATGTGGCTAGCAACTAGTAGAGTAGCTTACCTCCAGTCGACGTGGTACGAGACTGGAGGAAAGAGGAACGAGTGGCGCGCGACCTATTCGCGCAATATCCATAAAAGGAAACATAGTGTATGTACCGTAGCAAAGGTAATGAAAAGTATATCTACGGGCTGTTCTCCAACAATCGCTGGCACGGAAACAAGGAGAGGGCGTGGACGTGCAGGAAAGAGATGATGCAGGGTTTCGAAATGGAGTTTGGAAGATACTCTCAATGTCAAGCAGGTTGGTATAGTGAAAAACTCGGCGTGAAGTCCAGTTGACGTGAATCCTTCTTGGGATGTGAACGAAGGTGCCACGCGGAAAGTCTCCCCAGCGCCTTCAGTCACTGGGATGGGTGTATGTGCGTAGACAAAGCCCACACTCTATATAAATTTCAGTGAGCAACGGGACGGAGGTGAGCAGAGAGCCACTGCTCGTGTGTAGAACATGGCTCGAAGAAGGCATGAAGAGTTTTGACGAGCGCATCACGAAGTCGGAGAATAGCCGCGTTCGCGTCTATCCAGGCGCGCATAATCTTGGAAGTACTCCAAGACGGGGATCGGGTGTACCTGAAGATGATCGTGAGCGAACGAGAGGACAAGGGGTGGAACATTTAAGGCTCTCCCTCAATGCGTCCCCTGTCGTCACTGCAAATTTCCCTGCTCTCGCGCAGCGGATCGCCAATAAGGAAGTTGCGCACGAGGCCGATATTATTATTGGAATTTACAAGAGATTCTCCGCGAAACCTCCTCGTGCAGCCACAGGAACTCCGAATCTGCGCAAGCGATGCAGAGTCGAAGGTGAAATGCAAATTGAAGAGTAGACGTCGTAGGGGTTGTAGGGTATGTGGGAAGACCGCTCATAGGAAGAGAGATGGAGATCTAGGGTATGTACTCGTAGGGAATAGGATGGTATGATGCGTACATTTTGAGCCTGAAATCGGTGACATCCTAATGCACATGTGACCAGAATGACACGATAACTGAATTGAGGCGGTTTTGCCAAGGTAACGCCACACAATGGTGACGGTATCATGGCGGTTCGACTCTGCCTCGAACGATCGGGCGCAAAGTTGACCATGGGAACTGACGTAATTGCGTATCGGTGCTCTACCTGGCGATCTTATTGTCTGGTTCTTGAATTCACGATGGGCGAGGAGTCGGCCTCCGCAAGAGCCACCACGGAACTGCAATCGAGCCATCGTCGACTCTGACCTTACCGGACTTTCAGTGACGACTTTGAATACCCTTCAAATTGCGCAGTACTGCCACAGTGCCACTGGACCCAGAGTGACGAAACCAGTACGTACCCACTGATGATCGTAAATATCCATATCCGAATAATAAAGGCAGTCGCATCTGCCATGGCGATTATCTTCACGCCCTCTTTGTTCCCGCTACAACTCAAAAGCATCACGTTCTCAGCGTTAAGTGGTCAACAGCAAATTCATGCCTCGAAACCTTGAAGGACCGAGTCACGTTGGGACCTCCGTCCTTGCCCGTTCGTCTGCTTTTCAGTTCACTTCATGCAATTTCGGCGTTAACATGTTATGTAGGTCCCTTTGGTGAAGATACTCCTCTTGCTACTACAGGTGTCTTCACTTTTGCCGTTACTAGACCAACCACCGGACTCAAGCCGTTGGGAGGGGATACTCTCACGTCGGGTGGGGTTAAGAACGCACCTCTCAAGTCGTCTGCTTCTGGAGCTTCATCGCAAGTTGATGTTTCCGGATCCACTGCCACAGGAAGCACGCCCGGTGGCACTAAGATCTTTGGTCAACCGATGCGTGCGACCCCCGTGGGTGCCACTTATCCAGGTAAGTCGTGTCATTACTATATGAGACCTCGTGCCTACTCGTACTCCCCAAAGGTGACAATGTACCGCCCGTGACGACGGGCACGTCTGTTCCGGCCTATAGTGTCACCCCGGTCAAAGAGGTTGATATGAAGACAAATCCGGACTCAAAGACGGAGTCCCCGTTCTTCTCCATTACGGCCATGCCAGCTTATCAGGGCACATCTTTTGAAGTAGGTCAACGGCGTTTGATGTGAATAACCGCCTGCAGCCATTGATTGTCCTGAATCAGGAATTACGTATGCAAGATTATCAACAAAAGCGTAGGTCAGCTGTAGGTGCCTCTGGCAAAGCGTCATCCGGAGTGCCCGCTGCACCAGAAACAAGCTCCTCTGGGACACCAACACCGACCCCACAGCCCACGCCCGGTTCGAGGTCCGGCGGTAACGCTCCCTCCAGGGCCACTACCAGCAATTCCGGTGGTTCATGTACATTTGGACGATCAAGTAGGTACCTATCCATACCCTCTTTCCATCTAACTCGTTCAACAGCAGGTCCTATATCAGATCCCCATCAATTAGAGCGTATCAAAAAACTTCTGAGAAAGTCCCTCCTCGGAGAAGAGCTTGTGAACACTCAGTTCCATCTCTTTTCTGCGAGATCATCCTCGTGTGGACAAGTCACGAAACCCCGTGTCCTTTGTGCCAACAACGACCTTCTTGCCAAGAGTTCGAAGTACTTCTTGGATCGTGAGTGACCCTTCTGACTAGAAACGATCGTTGGACTCACAGGTCATCTCAAGTGCTAAGCTCAGATATAAATCCTTCCGACCCTTCGTTGATGGACCTCACGGGTGACGACGACATTCCTAGCAGTGCTCAGATTGACGAGTACGGCTATGAAAGTGACAGTGACCTGGATGATTGTGACGACACTGTTCCCGCCATAAATCACGAGGCCCCGAAGGGTTACCCTGCAACACCACCCTCCTCCCCTCCCAAAGTTAAAGCTAGTGCCGAGACCCGACACGGGGACGACGAGAAGTGAAGTCCTCCTGTTTTTTGTTTGGTTACCCACTAACGTCTTCGCATAGATTACCCAAGAATGGAACAAGATCAGTGGCGGGCAGCAAGATTGCGGTCCAGCCGACCATCGATCACAAGGAATTGGGACATCCGACTGCCTTGCGTCTACGGTCCCTGGGAAGCCGCCACATTTTGGTCAAAGACACAGCGTTCCAAACGTAAGTTCGCCTTCAGCGTGTTCTTCACGTTTGAACTGAACGACCCCCGTAGATGGTACAGCCTTCTTCACTATCTCTATACTGGCGGGTTCTGTTTCCTGCCTCTGAGTCCAATGGCACCTGGGGGACAGCGTGGATCTTCCACAAACTCTCTGGATAGACCGAAATGTTCGGCCAAGTCCATGTATCGTCTTGCCTCCAAGGTTTGTATGCCTCGTCATTCTTGACTTCACGAGATTAGGGGTTCAAACACGCTTTAGGTTGGGCTGGATCATCTTCGCGACGAGGCATTCTCCTACATTCGGAGGAACCTTACGGGACACAACATTGTGAACGAGATTTCCAGCGGCCTTGTCTTGAAGTACGTTTTCCCCGGCACTATCCGTAATGTTTGCTTACAAAACGATAGGCACCCCGAACTGTTCGAAATGGAGCTCGACGTGCTATACTCCTACATCGCATCTTCTCCGGTCGCTGAGGATTACGCCATCCTCGTACAACGCATTGCTCGCAATGAGCTTCCTCATGGTGCCGACATCGTCCTCGGAATCCATACAAGGTTGCTGAGGGATCGTCGCCCCTTTTCGCTGGGGCCAGCAGCTCCCAACTTACCATCCAGGGTCTCTACGCCACCAGCATCAGTAGCGGCGGTTGCAAGTGGTGCTAAACATGTGACTTGTCCGGTTCTTCAAGGTGCTCGGTCGGGTTCAGGGAGTAGCGAGTCCATTCCTAGTGTATCACCCCAGCCTGTGATCACGGCAGTGCCGACTGCCAGCGCAACTTTGACTAACAAGTCTGATGCAGGAGAGGGAAAGCAATCGTGACGAACATCTGGATGGAAGGAATGAAAGACGACGAAGGTGAGCTTGCATTGATTGATCATCTTCCGGAAATTGCACCCTTCTGACTGTTGTCTAGAGAATTTGTTCTGTTCAATGGAGTTGTGGTTATTCCATGTAACGGACAATGCACACGGTAACAATGTAATGCTGAATCTGACGATGTTTTAACGCTGGAAATGGCCCGACGAACCTGAAAAGGAACCCTACTAGAGGGGCCTGTTACATAAGACAGTCCTCACCCCTCTCGCGCCCCTAAACCTCCAAGCTCAGTTCCATGACAACAAAGTTTGGCCTCTGCCAGTGGTTCAACCAGTGCAAAATATTCAGCCAGCAACGCCAGCCAGTAATGAACTCAATGTCAGCAGATGTTGGAGCGGGTAACACAAGAACGTCTGCCCCTGGTCCGTTTTGTACATGCCTTTGTGCGATTCCGCTAACGTTTTTGGTGCTCCCAAAACTGCCACCGTGCGTTTGGCCTTCCAACGACACGTATAGACGCTGGTACACAACCACCCTTGACCACGGGCACGCTTACACCAGTTTATGCCATCTTCAGCGAGGAAAGTCTTGTTGGCCGGGGTGAGAACAACCAGTACCAGACCATCACGGCTATGCCAGCCTATAGGGGTACCTCCTTAGAGGTAGGTAAACGAAATTGAATGTTTTATTCCATCATTCTGCAGTCGATGAACGCC
>JBBPMO010000671.1:0-18888 GCA_038090315.1 Xanthoconium stramineum | reverse complement strand
GAACAGTCTGCCAAGCCGTCGTGAACATCGATATCGCGATCCGAAGTGGTCAGGCTGCCGTCCATCCGCCCGAGCTGCTCCAGAAGTCCGCAGGGCCAGGTGGGGTCTCTCTCGACGACGCCGGAGGGATCGCACAATCCAGTCTGACGAGTAGTTGTGGGTCGCAAGGCATAACCGTCCTCCGGTATCATGTCTCTGAGACGCTGCGCGAAGCTTGCCATGTCGACCATACCCTCTCTTCGAGTCCTTGAAACTGATATGGGAGGCGTCACCAGATAATGCAAACAGGCGACATCGAACTCAGGATTTCTCGAGGGGATCCCATCGCAAGGTGAACCAAAGGGACCTAGCCCGGAATCACATGTGGCGATTCCGTCATGGGATGACCGGGACAAGCCCCAGTGGGAATCGGTGGCCACGACGCCATCGAAAGGCGAACAGAAATCGAATCCGGAGTTCATGGCCAGGATCTCGTCGTAGAGTGAGGGGAGATCCATTTCGCAGTCGCAAGTCAGGTCTTCGCATGAATCTTCGACTTCTCCTGGGACGCAGAGGAACCCGCTGGGACGAACTGTCGTACCGATGACCTTGCTGCTGAAATGGGTATTCGTCTCCAACACCACGTCGTACTGCCCAAGCGCTTTACGGTCCCTGTCCATGTCCCCACAGGCATCGCATGCTTCGTCCTCCACAAAGATTGCTGGAGCACAAGTCGTTGCAGGATGCAACTCGATACGCTGGAAAACCATTAGACAAGCGCCATTGTGAAAAATCCGGTACGCTTACACTCCACAACATAGATCGCTGTGTAAGACATGTCATGTCAGACACGCCGAACTGCTGAGTTGACCTTCGCTGCGTCGCCAGGTAGGGTAGATCCAATGCAGAATTCGATGGGACAATCCCGTCGTAGGGTGATCCGAAGTAACACAGCCCGGAATCGGTGGCCACGATCCCGTCGAAGGGTGAATACGAAATGTCCACCTTGGACTCGGTTGCTGCAATTCCGTCATATGGGGAACAACGGAAACCGACATCAAATTCAGAGTCGGTGGACGCAATCCCATCGTAGTATGAGGGAAGGTCCGCATCGTAGTCGTAAGGCGAGTCTTCGCACGGATCCTCGGGTTCTCTTGAGACAAAGAGAAACTCGCGGGGATGAACAATCGAACCGTCTCCATCCCTGTGAACATCGCCTGCTTCGCTTTCTACACAGGTTCCCGAAGGAGAAGACACCGCCGAATTACACTCGACGAGCTGACACGACCATCAGGAAAAAGCCGCGACAACAAGGGCGGTGCACTTACATCCAGGCTCCCTGCGGGGCATGTCGAATCAGACACACCGCATCGTGGAGGTGATCTTGGGGGCCTTGTCAGATAAGGCAGCTCGGATTCTGAACCCCTTGTGGTGATCTCATCGTAAACTGGATCGAAAGAATCCAGTTCGACGATTCCATCGTAGGGCGAACAATGGGTGTCGAAGTCGGAGTCTGTGGACACGATGCGATCGTAAAGGGTGGGAAGATCCACTTTATGGTCGCAAAACGCCTCGGATGGATCTTCGAGGCCTCCGGGGACCGAAAGGAACGCGCCGGGACGAACCGTCGCACCGATGATCTTGTTGCTGAAGTTCACACTGATCGGCGCACTCGTGTCGTAGGGCGGCAGCGCTTTACGGTCCGATTTCTTGCGCACATCCTTGGCGTCGTAGCTCCCATCCTCGTCATCCTCGTCCATATCCAAAAACGAGTTCGTTCCAGGCGGCTTCGGATCAGCTACTGGAATCTCGTTTGCTTCGTCTTCCACGTAGACGGCCGGGGCGGAAGGCGTCGCGGGATGGTAATCGATGAGCTGACAAAAACATCAGAAAAACACTATGGCGAGAAGTCCTGTACACGTACATCCCAGAACGTGGGATGGAAGAACCTCGCATACACCATATTGACGTGCTGCTAATGTATGCGTCAGCGGAAAAGAAACTTGAAGGCAAGCACAATTGCTCGACTCACCTCCAAACCAGCCTCGAGATCAGGAGGCCAGTCCGCTGCAGTCCCCATGGAGCTTATACCCGAGCCCGGGTAACGCATAGACGACAAGAACCCACCCAAGGATGTCCAGATGTTGCTCGTCTGGGCACGGTTGGCTGGCCGTCGTCTGTGGTAAAAGTAACCCGCAATAGAGACGATGGCGACGACGGCGAACACGAAGCCACTTGTCCCAATGAGATGCGGGGATACTACTGAAGAGGACTGCCCAGCGGTGTCTGGGTCGAGCACAACAGAAGGAGCGAGGGTAGAGAGAGGGAGAGCAGTAACGACAGAAGGAATCGGAGACATGATAATTCAATGGCTACGACTGGGGGAGGGAGGGCGAAGGGAGGGCGGTTTATATAACGGTGGCATGCTAGCCTCAGTTTAGATTGGGCCGGCATGGCGGAAGGTCAGCCTCTTGGAGAGAGGAATTGAAAACTCGACTGACGGGCTCCATTTGGCGGACGGCTGCAAGTGGGTCGTAATAATAACGACGAAGAGAGGGTTGACATGGATGACCCAGCATGCAATTCGAGTGGACGACCTACCTGACTATCGACAACAAGCCGGTAACGTAGATCCTCCACGGAATGTTGAACGTAAAACCTTGTTGTGCGTAACAGTCGCAGTGACTTTTCACATACGCGATACATGAGCTGATAGCGCTCAGTGCAGACCTTTAAGCAGGAACTATGTATTGGGGAACAATCTTGATCCTCGCAGTGATAACGAAAAGTGCAGGCCGAAGAAGCTCATTAAGATGATTTATTGTTACCTCTGCATTTCCGTTTATTGAACATCCAGTCGCTGTGCGACGAATGACGAGTTCGTGGTATCGCTGACGATGTAGCCTTGAGGCAAACCGTCGATAGACGACCTGGAAACTTTATTAGGAGCAATAATTAAGACGTGTGTCTGACCGTAGGCGTACAATGGAATGATTTCCCGCGCAGTTTGCATTGAGAACCTGGTTTAATATGTTGGCAATGGCGATGTACATAGTCAAGTAATGAGGGCGCCTGACTCCTGTTTGTTGTTGTCCAACGTTGTCATACTCGAATAGTCGCATATGCGAGTCAAGATATCTACAAACCCACCGCTTCCTCCAGTCAGAGCGTGGTTTCCTCTCCCTCATCCCCCTGTACACGGCCAGACTATCGCCTCCTTCAAATCCCTCCTCTGCGCCTCCCTCCCCGCCTTTCGCGGCCACGCTCCCTCCTCGTTGCACCTCTCCATCGATGGCTTCGAGCTGCTCGACACTTCCGAACTTACTGTCGTCCGGGACGGCGACCTGATTTCGTGCGTTGCTCGTTTTGAGACGAATCTCAATAGTTACCTGTGACATACAGCGTCGACGTACGCGATGAGGACGCGACTGCCCACCCACGCCTCGAGCAGGGCCAAACCGTCAACCAAAGTGCATGGGCACGTCGCGAGTCTGCACCCGCGATGTCACGCAAGCGAAAACGCAGCCCGTCGACACCGTCGTTGAGTTCGTCTGGTTCCGAGTCAGATAGTGAAGAATCCACCACCACCGACTCCGAGACGTCGGATTCAGATTCAGGGGTGGAAGACAATGCGTCGGTGTCATCTCTACGGAAAGAGAAGCCCCCTCCATCTCCAGCAACGCTCTCTGTACAACCAAAACCAACTGTACCACCAAAGCCACAGCCGTACGTCATGTCTTCATCTCGTTGCGCCGCCTGATGACTCTACCAGCTCGACGTTCGTTCCACCTGGGTATGGTAAACCGCAAACGCGAGCAAGGAATCTACGACGACGACTCAAGCGGATACACGAGGCTCCCAACGCGTCTGGGACCGGGCCCGTCTCTGGTGCAAATGCCGTTGCGCCTGGTGGGGGTGAGCCAGTGCATGCCAACGGGGACACGCAAGGGGTTCCGGGGCTCATGTCGCTCTCGCTGCGCAACAAGAACAAGGCCAAGAATTTCAAGGCCCTCATGAATAGGCCGCTCCCTCCAAAGATTATATTTGGGGATGAAGAAGATGTAGCTACTAATGGTGCGGCCGTGCCGCGTTTAGTTCCGCCATCGATGCGGTCCTCGCTGCCTCCAAATTTGTTTGTGACAAGCATCGATGTCGAGGCTGACTTGATCGCGGAAAAGATGAAGCGGCAGTATGGAGACGAGCTCAAAGAGCAAGATATCTCGCTGGACTATGGCGCAGAGGAGGACATTGACAAGCTGGAGGTGATGGCAAACGAACGGTGGGATACGCTACAGAAGCCGACCCGCGCGGTTGTGCCAGGCACGGTGGTTGGGTACAAGGTCAGGGCCGTCATGGATTGCGTGCGGTCGGGTGGCTGACTGTTTTTGCAGGCGCTGGGAATTGACGCAGTCACGTACACGCCTGGGCAGGTGCTGACGGTAGGGCGGGTCGAGGCGTGTGATGAGAGTGGGCTTGTTGTGCGGCCGTGTCGGGCCGTGTCATTCAATTGGCAGGGCGACGCGGAGCCAGAGTTACACCCGTGGGAAGAAATTGACCGCGGGAACTGGAGAGTGTTGCGTTGAGCCTCGGCATCGGAGTCCCGATTTCACCCGAGCGGGCCATTTGCGTTTTTATTGCGGACGAGTCAGCGTCACTTCTCAACCCCATCATCATACCGTCGTCGTCGTCGTGCGTGGCGTTTTCAACGCTCCTTCGTCGTCGTCATCAACGACATTATCATACTATCATACTACTAGCTTGTGATCTCGCGCGACGATGCTCCCAAAAGTCGCGAATCACCTCTTCCTACACACCTCGCGTGCAGTAGCACTCGTACAGAACCAGTCTGGTACACTCAGAAACGTCCTCCAGTCTGGCTCCGCAGGCGCGGGCTCCTCCTGGGGTAGCGCAGGCACCGGCGCAGGCCCAGGCGGCGCAAAGTTTCATGCCGGAGGCAAATTCTACAAGGGCTACACCGTACGTGTCGCGGTCATGTCACGGAACACTTCTCACCTTGCAGCAGGGCGCCGGTCGCACCATCACCCAGGCAAACTCATCCGCCACTCAGGACGGTGCTACTAGAGCAGATGACGACAAGGAAGAAATCAAGGCTTCCTTCACTCCGCGCTCCGTTTCGACGAGACCATCCCACGCGCTTGGTCGTCGCCATTCCTTTTCCCTCTCCACTGGTTTCAACGACCACGACCACATAGGCACGGGTGTACTGCACACCGTGCAGTTGCAGCTGCGTGAACGTCATACCGCCGCTGCAAACAAGGACCAGGCTGATGGCACACCCGAACACGAGCCACGTCCCGTCAACGCTTGGTCCCCCTTTTCCCTCGCGCTCGAGGATGCACTGTCTAAAAAGGACACGTCTGTCGTCTTGAAACATGTCCGTTGGCTCGTTGATGCCTCCAAAGAACCTTCTCTCTCCTACTCCGAACCAACGATCCTCGACTTCAATCATGCTCTTCGCGCCCTTGTGTCCATCGGTTCAGCCACCAGCGCTGTACTCGTCCCACAACTCTACAACGCTGTCCTCCAGCGCGGCCTATCACCGAACCTGGGTACTTTTGTCAACACGATCCTTGGCCTCACAGACCGAGATCGCGAAGTACAAAAGTCTCTCGACGTACTCTCCTACCGTGCAAAGCGACGTCAGTTGACGGTCGTTGGAGACCTTGACGAGCCTGCAAGCGAGGAAGCCCAGGTCGACGAGAAACACAAGGCGACTCTGATCGCTGAGGACAACTTTGCGACAGCGATGCACGTCTTTGACGCCGCTTGTATCGCTCTGCCTCCGTCAACGTCTCACTCTCCCGCGAAACCATTGGTTGCCCACTTCCCGATCAACGTTTACCACGGACTCCTTCGTTCTTGTGCAGCTCACGCCAACATTGACGCTGCCATCCGCGTATATGCGCAACTCGAGGCCCGGTCTCAACCCCCTCCCACGGACCTGATGTTCTACTACCTCTTGTCCACCTACGTCAACGCTGATGATCTTACCGGTGCCAAAGAGGTCTTTAAGGAGTTCCGAGATCTAGGTGCACGGGGTTTGGTCATGGAAGTCGAGCGAGGGTTCCCAATTCAGCTCAGAATTTGGAACAAGATGATCGAGGCTCATTTTAAGGCTGGGCAACCCGACGGCGCACTGCGTCTACTGGAGACGATGATGGACAGCGGGAAACCCGGACAAGGTAACACTCAGTTCACCGAAAAGTTGGTTAGTGTGTGCTGACATGTGTACCTAGGCGATCTTGCGTCCATTCCATCTCCAGCTTCGTCCACGTTCACGACCATCATTAGTGGCTTCTGCAACCCTTCTTCGTTAGACGTCGCTCACAATCCACCAAAACCCGACATCAAAACCGCATTGTCTTGGTTCGACCGTCTTCTCCAACAGCCTGCCGCATCCAGCAACAACGATGAGCCCACTCAGAGCCCTTCTCGCCCTGATAAAGTCTGCTGGAATATCATGCTTGATACCCTTGTGGAGGCCTCTTCTCAGCAGACCGCCTACCTGGCAGACCTCAACAGGCTATACGACACACTCGTCGACTGTGCCCCAAAGGATCACCTGGGTCTCAGAATCTCGGACGCGCTCATGGTTCTTGAAGCGAACCTCCGTGTGCTTGATGAACTTGCTAAATCGCAGGTGGTACGGGCGGCCGACGAAGCGATGTGCTCTGCCGACTTTATCGGTAAACACCTCCGTAGACTCACCGACCAACTCCTGTCCGTCAAGCCTGGCAAGAGCCTTGCCAAGTACAAGACGATGGTGACGAAGTTGTTGACTGGTTATTTGGACACTGTTGCGGCCACTCCCTCGCCCGCTCACGCTTTGGAGCAGATGTTGCCGTTGCTTTCACTTGTTGCGTGGATCGGTTTGCCTCCCAACCCCTCCGTTGCCTGGCCTCTTCTCCATGCGTACACGTCCGCTCCTCAACTGCTTGCGTCTGTCTCAGATCTAGAGGCAATTCTTTTTTCTGCACTCTCGCTTCCTGTGAACCCGCCTATTTCGGACGTTTCCTCGGTGACCTACGCATACACTGGCTTGATGCCACTGTTACGAACTATGAGCGACGTGGGTGTTGACATCCGACAGGTGTCCAGCAAAACGCAGGTCGCTTTGACGGAAGCGCTCTATGCCAACTTTGGCGATCGCGAGGTTTCTCGGTTTTTGAACAGTCTTAACAAGTCTTTCGACCGTCTCAGAATGCCCCTTGCCGAACGGACTAACGATGACATCGCCTCTCGCAGTGCAACACCATCCTTACCCTCACCCGAATTCCCTCCTCCCGCCCATGTCACCATCGACAACGAACTGAGTCGGAAAATCGACCAGTGGTTCCCTTCGCATCAATCAGTCTCAGTCGGCGACAGCTACAATATTCTCCAGGCGGCCGTTTCTGGGAAATCACCTCGTTATCCCCATCCAGCCGTGCTGGGTAGGTTGATCAATGGGCTCGGACGCACGGGCGACCTCGCTGCAGCGCAATCGGTATATTCCATCGCCCAGCAAGTTGTCTTCTCGCCCTTTGTCG
The DNA here is from genome assembly GCA_038090315.1 of Xanthoconium stramineum. Lineage (NCBI taxonomy): Eukaryota > Fungi > Basidiomycota > Agaricomycetes > Boletales > Boletaceae > Xanthoconium > Xanthoconium stramineum. Next base: position 11,359 of record JBBPMO010000671.1, on the reverse strand, counting down.
CCCAAAGCCCTACTTGGCAAACTCAGGCATGGTTCCAGGTTGAGGACAACATGATCATTGCCTATGCGCACGGAGGCGACATGGAATCCGCGTATGCACACCGGAACCGGATAACAGCTGCGGGTGGTGTTCCCTCACCTGACGCTTATGGATCGTTGATCGAGTGCGTCAAGGATACCACGGACGATACCTCCAATGCCATGGCTCTATTTGCGGAATGTCAGATGCTCGGAACGAAGCCCAACGTGTACTTGTATAACACGATCATCTCCAAGCTCGCCAAGGCGCGCAAGGCAGACTATGCACTCGAGCTCTTCCAGCAGATGAAGGCCAACACGTCATTGCGCCCTTCGTCGATCACGTATGGCGCGGTTATTGCTGCCTGCGCACGGGTCGGCGACGCCGTCGCCGCCGAGCAGTTGTTTGCGGAAATGGCGAGTCAGCCCAACTTTAAACCTCGGATTCCGCCCTACAACACGATGATGCAACTGTATGCGCATACGAAGCCGGACAGAGAAAAGGTGCTGTTCTACTTGAACAAGATGACCGGGGCCAACGTGCAGCCTTCGGCACACACGTACAAGGTAAGCTTCTCGTGCCTTTCTCCGTTCGCTCAGTCTGAGATGTGTTGTAGCTCCTCATTGATGCATACGGAACGATCGAACCGGTTGATGTGGCTGCTATGGAAACGGCTTTCAAGACTGTCGAGTCGCACCGACACGTCCGCCTGCAAGGCAGCCATTGGGCGGCCCTCATCAACGCGTACGGCTGCGTCATGAAAGACACCGACAAGGCTATTAGCATCTTCGAATCCATTGCCTCCCACCCGTCCTCCAAGCGCGGTCCCACGTCCCTCCCTGACGCCGTCACCTACGAAGCCCTGATCAACGTGCTCGTAACTCGCAAGCGGATGGACCTCGCGCAGCAATACCTCGCGCGGCTGCAAACGTCGGGCGTACACATGACGGCATACATTGCAAACCTACTTATCAAGGGTTACGCCGCCGAGGGTGCCATCGAGCAAGCGCGTGCCATCTTTGAGGGTCTGGCAGATCCACCGAGTGGGGTCGCCGCACCGGGCAATCACGTCCCGCACGAGTCTTCGAATGCTTCGTCTGCGCATGTGGCATCGACGCCGGCGGACTCGGTATCATACAGAGAGGTGAGTTGTGGTTGGATGTACAGTTTCATGTCGCTAACCATCCTCTCCCTTACCCCAGCCTTCGACATGGGAAGCCATGTTCCGCGCTGAACTGGGCAATGGTCAGCGGGATCGCGCCGTCGCCCTGCTTGAGCGATTGAAACAACGGTACGTCTACTGCCCCCCGACGCCTACGCGTTCTGATCGCGTTCCACAGACACTTCCCAGAAGCGGTGTATAACCGGATACGTGGGATCATGCTCGACGATGCGGTCGCACCGTGGAGCCAGTCGCCCTCGACGTCGCAACCCGAGTCGCCGGTGCCATCGTCTTCGTCATCATGATCCTTGATCCGCACATCGTACGGTTATTTGCATCACGGCGCCTCGCACTTTGCGAGCCAATCATCCACATCCGCTCGCGGCATTCATGTCACGCCATTATTTAAACTAGAAAGCAACGCGCACGCAAGATTTGTTTTCGACCAAAAACTGCGAGCAAGCGAATCTACCTGACTTGCTCGTCTTTTTTTATACAAAAGCAAAAAGAAACGTTATGATATATACCGCGCACGTCATTTTTTTTGTATATTACATAGCTGACCTTGCTTGTTGTTATTGCTGTATCATACCAGTAGCGTTATACGTAGTCACGACACCATCCACTCAATTAATTCAATGATTGCAAAGCATTGGATGCGAAAACAAAACGATGGACGTGGCAGATTACAATGAAGTCAGTTTGGCAAGTATATATGAGCACTCCGACGTTCCAGAGATCAATCCAGACGATCACCCTTGGCATACCGCTTCTCCACTATCCAATCCGAATCGTCCTTGAACAAACTGCGGAGCGCCATCGCCATCGCTCCCACGAACCCGAGCACGACCAGGATCGTCACGTAGGGGTGTTTGGCGACGTTGCCCTCCAATGTGACAAACGACGCATTGAGCCACTGTTCGCGTGAAGGGGGAAGGGACGGGGAATGAGCAAGCGAAAAAAACGAAAACAATGAAGGCGCGAAACGCACCTCGACAGCCCGCTCAAGCACGTTGCGCGAGTGTTTCGGGCGCGCCGTACCGCTCAAAATCGACTCAAGCGCCGAGGCGACGCTCACCGAGTTGAGGAGGATGTCATGGCCAGAGGCGTCCTTGTCGTAGTACATCAGACGCTGCGAGATAAGTCAGTGAGGGGGGGACACAACCAACCCAGCGCACACCGCGACGCGACGCACCTCGTGATCGGCAACGATGACCACAGGCTCCGTCTTCACCTTGACGCCATACATGTTCTTCATCCATTTCCCCCACTGATCCGCGTCCATCCATGCAAACACCACGTCCCGCGCACCGAGGCCCACTCCATCCGTACCCACACCAGCACCCGCGCCGACGGCGACCCCACCACCACTGCGGCCCGCCGCAGCACGCACTCTCAACCGCCACTTTCTCGCAATCTCGTCCAGTTTGTCCGGCACGACCCCGCGCTCTCCCTCGGGCGTCGCCACAATGACCACTAGCGGGCGATGCGGCGCATACATCACCTGCTGAAACACCGCCTTGGACAACTCGAACGACGACGGGAACCGGTTCGCGTACATCCATGCGTGCAGCGCCTCGCCTCTCAGGGAGGCAGGGTAGAACACCGCCACGGGCTCGTGCGCGTCCCCGCCTTTGAACGCGAGGAGCGCCGAGGAGGTGGAGATGGTGTATTTGTGGAAGAGATCGGAGGAGGTAGAGAGGTAGACGGGTGGGGAGCCGAGGAGGGCTTGGGCGCCTTTGGCGACGTCGGTCTGTGTGGGCCCCGAGGTGTGTCACGAGAAACGAAGGGAAAGAGGCGGAAGACGTACCACCATGCCTTGGTCAGAGGCGTCGTGGAGCAAGAGGTAAAAGACGGGATTCTCGTGGACGATCCGATCCAGCTCGGGCGCATCGATCACCTGCATCGTTCTGCAAAAGGGCGTGAGTCACACGACGAGCAGGACGAGGAAGCAGAAGGCGCACGGGTTAGAAGCCTTGTCGGCAAATGCGACGAGTTGGTCGTACGATCGTCCGCTTGTATATTCTGTCTTGGTCCCGTGCGCATAGAAGAACATCATCGGGAAGCCAGTGACGCCCTGGCTGGTACAGAGCGCCTTGTGCTGCTCGCAGTCCACCTCGGCAACGTTGAGCTTGTGTTGCATGCGTCGACCAAGCTGGGCCCATGCGGGCGCCAGCTTCTTGCAGTGGCCGCACCTAAACGAGATTTAGCACGAACGAGGCACAGAACAGGGACAAGGGCGGACGAACCAGGGTGCGAAAAACTTGATGAATGCAGGTCCTTGCGTGAGGAAGCTGTCAAAATTTTGTACGTCGAGCGAGACGACCGTGCCCGAGGGATTTGTGTCCGTGCGTGGTGTTTGTACGACGAGCTTGTCTGGGGCGGGCATTGGCGTTGGCGTTGGCGCTGGCGCTGGCGAGGCCACTTGATCCGTCGGCTCCGGCGTCGACATGTCCACCTCTTTCGACGTCCCCTCGGGTTCGGCATGCTTTTCCAAAAACTCGACCAAGAAGTACGACTCTCTGTCACCGTCGAATGTCTTCGCGAATTCGCCGTTGCGGTATAAATTCATTTGTGGGTATCCAGTGACGCCATTTTCGTTGCAAAGGTCTGCGAATGCGTCGGTGAGGCGCAAAGAGAAACTGAGGATGGAGACGCACCGCCGTTGAGTGCGCAATTGACCTGGGCGAGGTGTACGCCCGGGTCGGGCATGCCCTCGAAGCGGCCGACGAGTTCATTCCACGTCGGCTCAAAGCGCCGACAGTGGGGGCAGTAAGGCGAAAAGTATTCGATGAACCTGTGTCGTTCGTTGAGCTGGGTCACGGACTGGCACAGCGCACGACGCACCAAACGCCCTGTGCGATCGTCTCCTTGAAGTTCTGCGGTGTGAGTACATTGGAGGCAGTCGTCGGTGCTGCCGTTGCGAGGACTGTGAATGCGGCGAGGACGAGCGAGAGTGGTGGTGACGGGAACATGAATGAAGGAAAGTGGAGCGGGAAAAAAGTGGACGTGATGCAAACAAGGGCGTCGCTTAGATCAGAACCACAGCGATGGAGCTCCTCGAAGTGTACCGTTGTCCGCAGTTCATCTATCCGGTCATATTCACGGCCAAGTTTAAGAACGTCAAGAATGCGGGGGAAATTCGACAGCGGATCGTCAAGGCGGCGACGATGGAGGGCCCCGAGGGCAACAAGGAGCGCGATGCAGTCAATTTCGCATTTATCAATGCCAGACTGGTCTGTGCCGGCTGTGTCGGCCGACGACGTTGCTCATCACCTCGCTCAGATTACAAGTCCACTGCAGCTGCAGACCGCCGCTGTGCAGGCGCTGTTTGCAGAGTCGACCAAGACGTTGCAGACAAAGAGCCTTCACTCTGAGATCATCTGGTATCTCGACCCGACCAGTAGCGTGTGTCCGTATGCTTCTCCTCGCGACACACCCGTGATGTTCCAGCTAGATTTCGGAGGCGATCAAGCGGTATGGTATCTCTGACACGACGACCGATCTCATTGTGATGCACATTGTGTCGTGGGAGAGGGAAGACGTGCTGGAAAGGATGCGCAAGGTGGTAGACGGGGAACTCGATCTCCTTGCCAACGTTACGCAGCTCACGGATTGGAAGACAGTCATAAAGGCGAGTAATGCTTCTGCTTCCCCGAACCGTGCTGAACTCCGATGTAGCATTACAAGCTAGATCAGGAGCCGCTGTTTAAAGATTTTACGGGTGCTACTGCAGAGGAGAGAGCCAAGATTGATAATATTGTTATCAGCTCTGTCGCGATGAAATCCATCATGGCTTAATTTTACTCAATTGCTCCATTCGCCACGTTCCATTGCCGTCGGTGTCACCCCCGAAAGTAGGGATGAGACGTAAATTCATTGTTGACGCTGATTATCGATGCTTGATCTGTGCGAATGGATGAGGAAATGATTGTGTGATCGAGAATGAATTTTTACCGAGTGGGCCCCGACGTGTTTCATCTCTTCCAACATGTCCGCCATCGCCCCCGACGTCGTCCCTGCTCGTCGTCGCCGCCACTCGGGCTCTACCGCAGCGCCCGCAGTGAGGCTGCTCAAAAAAACCGAGGACGACCCCGATGTCGAGCTGACCCCACCACCACGCCCGAAGTCGACCCCCGTCGACGAAAAACGTCGTAGAGGCAGCACGTCGTCCGGTTCGGATCGCTCCGAGAAGCAAACTATGCAGATTGATCCAACCGAGCACAGCCCACAACGCCCAACCCGCCCTCTTCCCGCATCCAAGACCCGCAAGATGGCCCCCGCAAACCCGTCCATGCTCCCCGTGCAGGCCCACGTACCAAAGGGAGGCGTCGCATCGTCCCAGCGGAGACTGTTTGTTGTGCTGGAACAGGCCTGCTTGGAGGCGTACAGGGTCACCAGTGGCGCAAAAGGAAAAGGCGGAAGAGAGGGCGACGTCAAGTACACGCTCCTGAACTGCGACGACCACCAGGGCATTCTCGCAAAAACCGGCAGAGACATTGCCGATGCTCGCCCAGACATCACACACCAGGTAGTCCAGCCCACATCTCCACCCTCCATCTAATCTCTTCTTTCTAGTGTCTGTTGACGCTGCTCGACTCGCCCCTCAACAAGGCGGGCCTACTCCAGGTGTACATCCACACCGCAAAAGGTGTCCTCATCGAGGTCAATCCACACGTGAGAATACCGCGCACCTTCAAACGGTTCAGCGGTCTGATGGGTATGGAAGACTCACCCCGTGATTCTTGAGCTTATTCCATTCCAGTCCAGCTCCTTCATAAGCTCTCCATTCGCGGTGTCAACGGACCCGAAAAGTTGCTCAAAGTAATCAAGGTAGTCATCACGGCGTATCTCATGTCTCCGCCACTAACGCCGCACGCAGAATCCCGTCATCGACCATCTCCCCCCCAACACCATCAAATTAAGCAAGTCCAGTTTTACTCATTGCTCGATGCACCCGCTGATGACCCTATTTAGCATTGTCGGGCGACGCCCAGACCGTCCGACTGTCAAGATACCTGCCTACTCTCCCGGAGACGCACTCGATCGCCGTCTTTGTCGGTGCGATGGCCCGTGGCAGGGACGACTTTGCGGATCACGTCGTGGACGAAAAGATTAGCATCAGCGACTATCCGCTGAGTGCATCTGTAGCATGTGGCAAGGTACGTCTGCCCTACTCTGACCAGAAAGTCGCCCATGTGCCTTCCCTCAAGTTTTGTTGTGCGCTCGAAGAACTCTGGGACATTGTGTGAATCCGCCTCGTCATCGACCGTTGCATTCAACCTGCTGTATGTACTAGTAGTAGACGGACTGCCCCAAGCCCCCTCGCATTAGGTCCACGACTCAACTCGTGGATCTGGGCTCTGGAAATAATGATGCGAAATGAATTTTTTCTATTGGTGGACCTGACTCTGGCTATTTGAGTTGTCAAACATCCGTACACCTCTCACTTTCCACTACGACCATGTCCGCACTCGAACAAGCCTCCGCCAGCCCACTCCCAGAGGGCATCACCGACCCAAACTACAGGCCCCCACCGGGTCGTCTCGGGAACCTCACCGTCATTCAGCAGCACGCCCTCGACACATTCAAGAAACAGCTCGTCGACGAAGGCCATTTCGTTCCAGAGCGCATGGACGACGCCACGCTACTCAGGTACGTCTTTTGGTTCGTGCACACCCATCGACCCGTCCCTGTGTGCTGCGATCGATGGTCCGATGGCGGCGCACGCGACGCTCACACTGCACTGCCTCGCAGATTCCTGCGTGCCCGCAAGTTTGATGTCGCCAAGACCAAGGCGATGCTGCTCTCTGCGGAGCAGTGGAGGAAGGACTTTGACGTCGAGGACATTGTCAAGTACGTCGCCACGTTCCTCATGGTTGAAACCCTTTGTCGACCACTCGATTCTCCAGGAACTTTGTCTTCACGGAAAAGAAACAAATCGACAAATACTACCCTCAGTATTACCACAAGATGGACAAGGTATCCACCCTCCCCACGTCCTACGCGCGCGTGCACACGCTTACGCACACTTTTTTTTACCCCCTCGTTTCAGGACGGTCGACCCGTCTACATCCAACGCCTCGGCAAAATCGACGTCAACGCCATCAACGCCATCACGACCCAAGAGCGCCAACTCCGCCGCTTCGTCCTCGAATACGAAAAATTCCTCACAGAGCGTCTCCCCGCATGCTCCAGGGCCGTCGGTCACCCCGTCGAAACGTCGTGCACCATCCTCGACCTCGCGGGCGTGGGCGTCGCCTCGTTTTATCGCGTCAAGGATTACGTCTTTCAGGCGGCAGGGATCGGTCAGGATCGCTACCCGGAGTGCATGGGCAAGTTTTACATCATCAATGCGCCGTGGGCCTTCTCGACCGTTTGGTCGATCGTCAAACCGTGGTTGGACGAGGTCACGGTGGCCAAGATCGACATCGTGAGTAGCGGGACGGTCAAGGAAAAACTCCTCGCACAGATTCCGGCAGAGAATTTGCCGGCAGAGTTTGGTGGCAAGTGCCGGTGCGTTGGCGGCTGCTCGCTGAGCGATGCGGGGCCGTGGAATCCTGAGGTGGGTCAGGACGGGGAGGCATAGACGCGAGGTTCTATCTAGATTGTAGGGGTCTTTTGGCAGTAATCTACCTATACGCATACCTACATAATCGTTCGAGCAACAAGGGCTGGATTCCGTGCTGCCAGCGCTCGTGTGACGAGCGGGTCCAATTGGGGTGATGTCGACAACTTTCAAAGACCGTCGGCCTCCTTCAGCCGGACCCAAAAGCCATCCTTTACCACGATTCAGTATTCCGTGGCACGAAAGCCAAACTTCGACATACATATGTAGTCAAATGATGCTTCAACACCACCCCCTCCAACGCCTTGCGTCCTCCGGCCGTCGCCCACTCCAGCGGCGGGCACCGCTGCGTCTCCACATCTAGCGAAACACCCTCGATCGACTGCAACGACCGCACGAGGAAATACGTGATCTCGTGGTACGCAAACTCGCTCGCCCGCCCGCGCGAGGATCACATTCATCCATAGGCTCAGACTGGCAAGGCACACCCACGTACCTGTTGACCGAGGCAGATGCGCGGTCCGGCGTTGAACGGCAAGAAGATGAACGGGTTTGGAATGTGGTGCTTGTGTCGACATTCGTCGAGGAAGCGATCCGGCTCAGACAGGTCCGCTGGGAACATGAAAAGGTGTGTGCATCATTGTCAGATGCGTCCCGTCAGGCACTCACCATCGGGTCCCCACAGATCCTTCCTACGGTGCATCAGGAAGACGCTGTACACGGTTCTGCGGATCGAGGTCAGATGGGATGGCCAGGCGGGTCAGCTAGGCTCACGTCGTATTTGGCGGAATATAAAAAGGTTTTCCGCCGTTCATTGCTGGCCAGATCTGCGCTTCAGAACATAACCTGCAACGCGATCAAGACAGGCATTTGGGATGAACGGGATGCATCGTACCTGACATTCAAAGGGCTGAACATACGCAGAATCAGCCATTACCCGAGAGCACGGATTGTTTGGGAAATGACATACATGGGTGGGTAGAGCCGGAGGACCTCTGATACCACGGCTCTGAATCAGTTCGTACATTTGAGACGATCGCAGGTTGTATACCATTGATGAGTGCTCTCAGGTACTCCATCTCCCTTATATCATCGTGCGTCGGCCGTCTGGAGACACCGACTGTGGCGACGACCTCCTCCCGCAAACGGGCGAGAAAATCAGGATGCTGAGACAGCATGTAGATCGCAGACTTCAGCGTCGCAGCAGTCTACGCCGCGCGTGATAAACACGGTCAGGACGAGATTCACCAGGGTCATATCATGGAGGTCACTCACTGTATCCCTGCTAGCGACAATGATGTTCACCATCTCGTCTCCGAGCACGGTCTGATCTGAGGATGCCATCAATATATCAAGCCTGGGTTCGTAAACAGAAGATCACGACCTTCGGTATAATTCGCGAGATGCTCTAAGAGCGTTTCTCCCTCCTTGACCTCTTTTGCGCCATCCTTGGCGTCCAGCTCGAGACGCCTTTGTTTATGCTTCTTTGCGAGCGTATCCGCAATGATAAGGTCGATGAACATAGCACACCTTGACATGCTCCTGCACTTTACCTTGCCAAAACTCAGCGAAGCGCCGGGCCGCGCCCCGTAGTTGCAACGCTTGATGGTGGCAATCTGCGATTCCACGACAGCACGAAGAAACCGATTAGCTGGATGATTCAAAGCCGTGGGATCCCTGTACAGTGGGGACGACGGTGGGTAGACGATGCCCGCCGAGAGCAAGCGGACGTCTTTACCAAAAAGAAACTCGGTCGCGGAGTCGAGCGTGAAACGAGACGCAACGTCTTGAAAGTCGACGGGGTACCCGTTCCGCAAGCGCGTCTTCATTTGGTGAGTCGCGTCCTCGGCGTGTTTCTCGAGGATGTCAAAGTCGCTGATGCGATCTTTGGTGAAGAACGGACGTGTCATCGTACGGTGAAATCTGGGATGTGTCTGAAGCCATGTCGTCGACGTGTTTAGGATGTACTTCCAGATATCGCCTGCGCGAACGGTGAATCTATAGACCATCCGTTTCTAAACAGGGTATCTACCATCAGAATTAAAGGCGCCCGTCCCCAAAAGAGTTGTAAATTGCTCGTAAAGGATGGGACCTATGCAAACATCCTGAGTATATCCAACAATCCTTTCTCGTCTGTAGTCTCATCTTTCACAAACTGCGTCACGAGAATCGCCTGGATTCGCGATAGCACGTTACCTAGCTGAGAAGAAGCCAATCAGGGGTTACATGCTCGGGCTCCATCGTGAATATCTACGTGGGTCGTCAATATCGCATCACCTGTCCGCACATTGGCCAAAGAAACACTCCCCCTGCTCTCATACAACAAGAACGCATCGATCGTACTTATTCCTGAGTGCTTCACATTCGCTTCCGAGATATGCGGCTACCGTTCCATTGGTCAACACATCCCGCGCCGGAGGTGCGCGGGAGTGGCGAATGCGGAGATGCAGAGGAACTCAAGGTATTCTTATTGATTGATCGTGTCCTTCCTGGTGCGCTCTCTTCACCTTCCCCCACCATGGCGTCAATTCGAACCGTACTAGGTCCCTGTAAACAAACGACAAAGTTATACTCATAAACGACCGCAGCAATGGACCCGTCTCATTCGCTTTGACGTCTCAGGTCCACATCGACCAGCCTATTGACCCCAAAATTGATGGCAAGTCGCTATCGTTTCCTGCTTCGCCTTTACCCATTCCTGTAGTCGGCCTCACCGCGTGGGACAAGCAGATCATCAAAGCCTACGAAATCATTGGTTCGGCGCTCGAGAGTCGACCCTGCTACACAGGTCCTCACCGTCAAAGAGCTCCTTGCTCCCCTCTCGCGCGAGGAACTCAGGATCGTACGGTGCCTGGGCCTCAACTACCCTGGTCATGCCGTGTGTTCCCCTCTTGCCTCCCACTTCTCGTCGATTTAGCGTCCTGTTCAGGCTGAGGTCAAGACGGAAGCGGGAACATATATCTGTAAAAGTGCAAGTACTACTCTGCTATAGTGATGGTAGCGAACTAGGGATGATAACGGAGTGAAAAAAAAAGATCAGCGAGACGGGGAGAACTGTTGCCAATGATACGCGCACGAGAGTAACAAGTCAGTGCCAGCAAAAGGTCCAGGGACTGCTAAAGAAAATCAAACACTCCATGTACTCATTAAAGAACGTCCAGTATCTGCACGCTGGCTATCAACATGCTCAACGGCGTGTCATCCTGCACCCGGACAGTGATCTCACTCGCCGCAGCCACCCTCCTGTACTCTGCGACGTTCTGACGCGTCGGCGTGAGCAACAGCGCACCAAACGGTTGCCTCAGGCGTGCGAGGAGCTGGAGGGCTTGCGTCCGCTTATCCGTCGGCGATACGGGGGACGGCGACAGGAGCGATGCAGCGCCTCGAGGCCGGGAACCGAAAGACCGTCCTAGGCGAGCAACGAGGCGCGCCGCTCGTGTTTGCGGGACTGCCGACGTGATATTGGACGGACCAGGGGGCGACAACAACTCGCCGATTGAAGAAGACTGTTCGTTCGAAGGCTCCTCCACAATAACCTCTGTGAAACCTCCAACAGGCTGTCGGTCGAGCAGGAAGTCAATCCAGGGATGAACAAGAATGAGGGAATCCAG
>JBBPMO010000670.1:0-18888 GCA_038090315.1 Xanthoconium stramineum | reverse complement strand
CAGACCAAGTCTATAGCTGACTGTGATGTTGCTGGTTAATCATTGAATCTACAGTTCCATTGTTGTTTCCCCTTTCACATGGGTCGAGCAAGGTTTCTGCCGACGCCAGGCGGCACTTCCCCGAGTGATTTTTTCGTCTCGGAACTCGCGCTTGATATCGTGCGAGATGCCCACTGAGGTCATAAGCAAGTAAGGCAATACTTAAACTACAAGTCTGGTCACTAGACTAACAATAAACAGAAAATGAAGGGCTAGCTGATAAGTGATAGTTTCACCCTGTCGTATTTGTTCCTGCTGGCGCATGGCGAAACGGCTTGCGCCATTACTCGTCATGAGTGCATCCTACATCATAGCCTTCCACTACTTTACCCTACACCCAGCCCCGGGGATATATAAACCCCCGTTTGTATCGCAGATCGTTGTTGTCTTTTTCTCTCTTCCGTGTCGTAGCTTGTCGTCGTATCGACCCGTTCTCGGTGGAACTTCCAACAGTTCCAACTTCCAACAGCTTCATCTCTCTAAATAGATCATTACCGTAAACACCCACAGAGTTCCTTTCCCTCGAGAAAGTAAGGATTTTGCCAACACGCCAGGTATTTCCATCCCACCAGCCTCGTTGCACTGTCTTTATCTCGTTTGGTGCTCGTGTTGGTCTTTACCTCCTTGAGTGGTTCATGACTGCTGTGTAGGGTTGATGGGATGAGTTTGGTGAGCCACGCCATTCCTGGGTTAGTCGGCAGTTGCGTCGATAGTGGGGTAACCCTGCCTGACGGACACATGTGACTGTCGCAGATCTCCGGATATGCGTTTGAGTCATCGACATAGCAAAGGGAAGAACAACATGCATTCCGGTGAGCACGCACAAGGGATACAGTAGATTGGTCGGTGAGACGCAACCGACGTCTAGTGCAGTACTGACGCAGTCTTCCTATGAGGCCGAATCATTTCCAGATGCGAGCGGTGATATCCGTGAACTCTGGGCTGTGGTGTAAGCTGGTGTGAGTCGCGTACTATGGGAATATCAACACAGTACTAGCCTGATGTCCCCTGCAAACCTGAAGCCACTGCACCAACTCCCGGTGCTTTCTCGTTTTCGTCACGTCCAGCTTCAACCTATGAGAATTTTGGCCTCGTGCGTTCAAGCTGCTGGACCAAGCAATGACAAGCATGCGAGGGTCATTGTTTCAAACGACATTCGACTAGCACATACCGTGTCACAGTGGTTGCAACCCTTTGGGCGCCCAGCGGGGCCCTGCAGGCCGCATGGCATTGCTAATTGCGGATATAGGCTCGCACAGCCGCAATGCAATGCAACTTCTTGTAACTTGAAACATGGTAGACACGACCCAGTCAGTACAAAAGCCGTCGCAGGACACCGCCGTCGTTGCATCGTTAACCAAGAAACGTCGAGCAGACGGCCCAGACTCGTCCAAGAATCGGAAACGAGGAAAGCCAGGCGAGATATGTCGACTGAACCTCGACGTGCTTTTCCTTGTACGTGGACCTCCTTCATTCGACCATTTTATTTTGACGAAAATGACGATAGATTGCTGCATACATTTGCCCTTTGGACCTCCTGAACCTTGCGCGGACGTGCAAATCTTTTCGAGAACTCTTGATGGACAAGGCTTCGGCATTTGTTTGGAGGGCCGCTTGCCGCCATGTCAAGGGTCTGCCCGACTGCCCAGCCGACTTAACTGAACCCGAATACGCAAATCTCGTGTTCTGTGCCCGTTGCCACGTCTGTAGAAGCCCTTCTGATGGTTTGAATCGCTCAGACATATGGAACAGGGTTGTGGGAAACATGCAACGAAGGTCCTTTGGACAATGCGCCGCAGGTATTGTTCCGATTGCAGAGAAACGCGGTGAGATCTCATAGATGTATTCTGGAGCTTTTAATTGAAAACGAACTTAGGCTTTGTCGTCTCTCTTCGTGCCCTGAGATCGTTCTCCAGAACAATGCCCTCGCCACCGAACAGCTCACGAAAGATCATGGTATGTCCAGTTCTTCGGACCATCACACAACTGGAGCTCTTCGCAGAAACCACAATGTGGGTTGACAAAGAGCAGCTGGACTTGTTTATTCTCGAATACAATCACTCCTCAGATAAGCAGCGATTTTTGGGCGAGAAGCGGAACCAATGTTCCACTATATGCCGGGTTCATTTGATTTATCTCCTTTTCATCAATCCGCCTGACTGGCTTCTAACAGCACGCGAACAAGTTCAAGAAGTGGGAAAAGGTCGTGGTGTTACAGCACCGATCTGATCTGGAATCTCGCCGACAAGAGCGAGCACAGATGTTAGTCCTTTTTCTTGTTGCTCTTGTGTCATATTGAGCAATTGTAGGATTTTTGAACGTCTCAAGCAACACGGATATGAGCCCGAGCTTGCATACTTTGGACCTGGTGCAATCCAACAAGTCAAAGTGACCTCTTTCAAGACATGCAAGCCACTTACCGACAAAGGTCAGGTCTCACAACGTAAGACAAACTTGGTGCTGATTCTTGCTACGATAGAATGGACTCAGGTGTGGCCTGAGTGGTCCGAAACCATGGCCATATTCCGGTCCCAAAGATTGGATCAGACCGTTTACCAGCCACGTCGAGATGTATTGACGTGTGCATATGACGACTACGTGACGTTTCCTTCACCAAACGCACCAATCTACGATCTTCTTCCACATGTCATCGAGTTCAGTTGTTTCCCACCTTTCCTAGATGTCATTTACGCTCCCGAAGGAACTCAAATAGGTGTCAAGTCGTTTGAATTTTTATTCGCGCAACTGCCTGCGTTGGTTGATGATTGGAGAAAGCTGACTGACGCTGAGCTTGCGGACTTGGTCAAGGTCCCTTCCCACTTATCTTCTGAAGCTGCCTCTGGTGGTCGGGATGTGGCATCAGGCACAACACCTGTTGAACCACCCATTGGCAAACTACGCCTGGCCTGCGCAGTTTTCGATACGAGTGGTACCCTCGCTCATCATCCTGACGTGTTTTATACTATGCTTCATTCCGTGGACCTGATGGGCGGCAGACGCGAGTGGGAACGCGCCATACCTATCCAGCGGCGCTTCGGCGTCAGGTTCTTGGAGGAAGCGCCCTATATCGTTCACGCGTGCGGGCTGGATCCGCATGTGGCCACTGCCGAAGACATGGACCGCCGGAACGCTCGACTAAAGTGTCTGTTGTGCAAGGATTCATACGTCAGGAGTTGGAGGGATGCGGTATGTCTCTCTATTGCCTGATTAGAGTGATTTGGTGAACTAAGCGTTCATATTGGATGACAGCTGTATCATGCTCTTCACTCCCATCGGAAAGAAGACGCGTCACTTTCCACGTCACTTCGCTGGCAGGTCGTGAGCGACGAGCACATATGTGCAATTCAAGCCGTCGAGCTGTCGGCCAAGAAGGATCTTCCGTTGACATCCACGCGGTGCCTGTTATGTCGACCTCATGTAGGAGATTCACACCCACAAAACTTCGTGATAGGTCACCTCGTCGATCGGTGAGTTGTGCCATCGTCGCATTCGTGCGTAATGGTTCAGCACTCATGTTGACTATCATGGACAGTCATGGCGTAGAAAAAGATTCCATCAAAGAAGGTGTACACTACACGGCTGTGGGCATACACGAATCTCATCCTGTGCAGATGGTTGAAAAGAGGAGCAAAGTGACATTCGTCGTGCCTATTTAGTCTTTGATGACCCCAAACGAGGGTTCATCACAGGGTGGGGTGATATCGCGGTTGTGAGCAGGGCGCCTGAATGTAGTCTATACAAGGCACAAGGAAACGAACATGTACATAGTGTGTTGTTCAGCGTTCCACTCATGTCTGCTCACACATCCTCAGGGAACGCCACCATTCCAGGGTCTCACTCCTAATCACATTAAGTGATTCATCATGATGAGCGAGTGACTTAGACGCGAGATGCTATTGCCAGCTTTACAATGTGTCGGTTCTGGAGAATAGTCTGGAGTTATTGCACGCGGCGTGGATTGGGCCACGCATCCACTCATATTTTGCTACAGCCCCAGTTTTGTTGACAGGATCCGATGGTGGTTAACACTACCCTAATTGACCAACCCCCGACACAGATCTCCACATGACCTTCAGGGCAGACATTCAAATTCACCTTTCGACGGCATCACCCTTGTCACTTTACTCACCATCTATCTTCCTTTGGTAAGGACTGAGGGTTTTGACCATTCTTTTGGAGGCCCGTTTGGGCCCATCTACTCCACATTTCCCTGTGGACCACACACTGTCTGTCCAAATTCGTGACGATAAGCAACTCGCTTTGTCCTCCATGGATGCCCAAGTTGTAATCCACCACATCAAAGCGAGTAGTTCGAAAATAAGATAAATAGGGCCCCAGTTCGACGCATCGTCCTCACTCTTCCGCATCCCTTTGAAAACTCGTCTTCCTCTCAAGGCTGCGCCTACTAGACTCTGCTCTTTTGCAAAATGATCACTCTCCCACTCCCCCCCACCATGGACTCCCCCAAGACGACTTGTTTCTGCGGTCGGAAGACTACCCAATCACACGAGTTTCTGTTCTGCTCGATAGAATGCGCGCGCCAAGACTCTCTCCGATCACTCGCTAACAATAACTCTTATTATCGCATCACCGTGCGCGATGCATACGCTCAAGCAGGCGCCCCCGTCCCATTGAGTCGCCGCGCTCTCATGAACCCAACCCCTCGGGCCATTCCATACACTCCTCCGCCGCCACAGGATTTCAAGACACTCAAACGCATTGCTCCATGGATCGAGCCCCCGAACTGTGACGGCGGTCTTGCCGGGAAGGCCACGGGAGAACAGTCAAGACGGGAGAATGTCACAAACGGCCTCTCGCGCTCTCATTATGCCGCTCCCGTTCCCGGGCATGTCAGACCGCCCCACTCTGATTCGTCGTCGGTTGACCACAAGAAATCGCCTGTTGCGGCTTTCCTCAAATTCGGTCGGTCCCGGAAAGGCAAGGAGGTAGAGAACCCTCAGGTATTCGGTCATCCCATTGTCAACACCACTACCGTTCCACTGGTCAGGAACGACCCTCGGAGGATGGGACGAACTCTATGAGAGAGCTTCGACCCATTACGTTTGTTTGACCAGGACTTTTTGATATCGAATCGCAATGGACTGTCCCCCGTTCTTCACCTGTACGGACCCATTACTGCCACTCTCCTTTCATTTCATATATGTATCCAAGTTTCTCGATTGTCTCTATCTACTCAATGTGTAACACGTTCTTTTCCTTCTGCATTCCATAATTGGCGACTACATAGATTACCCTTGGGCATTACTGTCACAATCCAATCGTTCCCCTGACGGCCATCAGTAGGTGCCTGCACAATAGTCTTCATATGAAAGAGCTCTGAGCTCCTCGTCGATCCACTGGTTATTATGTAGTGCCCGACTCACCTCTGATATATATACAGACATGAATCATGATGAATGGCATCATGTTTACCTACAACATACGTACGAATAATTGAAAATGATCGGATGAGAAAGGAACAGACAAGCGTGTCTAGACCAACAGATGCGGTTCCCTGTTTTTGGAGTTCATCTACAAAGCTCACACGCCTTCTGATCCAGTCGAGTGGTTGGCGCCCAGGAACGATACGCGTCCGTGGTGGTCCAAGTGCCAGCTCTACTGGAAGAGAGGATCGATACTCTATGAAGTTGAACCAACCTGAATCACGAAATCGCCTGACATCTGGATCAACTTTACCTCTCCGCTCTGTCGCTTTGTATCGCAACCTTCAGTATCTGTATGGCGTTTCATCTCCGGCGGGGCGGATGTACGCTCTGACATTCAAGTCGGCCATCACAATAAACCGGACAAAGCGGAATACCAAATAGACCTCGTGGAACATAACTGAAACTGCCAGGTCAATATGTTTCATCTTTACTTCTCCCACATGCGACATCCGAGCATGTGTGCAAACAGACGCCTACGCCATAACGTGCGTTAAACATGGAACCGAGCTCATGGAGTCAGAAATCAAGGTTCGGCAAAAAGGAGTCGAACCCCGCGTTCGACGTTCCTTGTCTTATGCACGCGATGTTACAGTTTGCTTGCCAGACCTCTTCTCGTTTCGTAATACGGGTTATCACGATACCATCGATTCCGCCACGACCAAGAGGAGTATTCCAAGTCGACCTGTAAAAAGCACATCAAATCCGACGGATTTGGACTTCAAGTTGTTCGGGGGTATATTGGATATTCATTATAATACACATGATCAAACGGCGTCGTTGCAAGATCAGCCAACGGAGAAATGGAACCACGATCAACAAATCAGACCAGACCCTCGAACGTCACACTTTTCGTTTCTGTTCCATTTCCAACACCCATCAAATACACGTACTCTCCGACGTCGGCGGCATATGCCTGCTCGCCACAACCGGCATTGGCAAAACTGTCACGTCCCCATGCCCTTCTGGGGAATTTCCTACCGCATCATCGACATTGATGTCAGCTAAGACCATTACAGTGGACTCTCGGAACCAGCTCGGACTGGGAAACCCACCTGACCGAAAGGACACCACCCTCGGAGGTTTGTCGCCCTTGACCCCGTCCGAGCTCCCAGAGGTCATACTTGTGAACAAGTCCACATCAGTGTTGTGCGTTGTCTCGCCGCGAATGTACGCTCGGGCATTCAAGTTGGCCAGAAGGGTGTTGCAATAGAGTGAGCAAAGCGGGATACCGAACACTGCATAGACCAGGTTTGACGGGTAGACGTGCAGCTAGATGTTCAAATTTTGTGTTAAGCTTGAAAAAACGCGCTCGGGGAAAAGGCACGTACGAAGATGAGAGCCAAAAGTGCAAACGTCGCTGTCCAGGTACCTGCGTTCACTGCGAACACGGTGAGGCGTTGCAGAATGTGTGCCGTGCTTTTGAACCGACATTATGATACTTTTGGGCATTGGGTGCTTAAGCGCTTACCTCGCATATCCGGTGGCGTTCCGCTTACGGAGAAGCAAATATGTCAAGAAGGCTGCGATCAGGATATCCACCACGGCGGCGACAGAGAGCGACGACGTGGCCATACCCTGTCCACCCAAAGGTGAGAGCGTTAGTTTGGAAAATGATGCATATCCCTACCACGAAGAATTTGTCACCCAACATGAGAAGGTCAATAACATGTACGCTGAAAGTGAATGAGAAACTGATATGAGCCCATATAACCCATAGTTTGGGAAAAAGCAACGAACGAACCCATCCGCACTGTAGAGCGCGCTCTTGACATAAACTAAAAATGCAATGATCAACGCTCACTGATACGAATCCAATTCATGAAGCCTACTAAGCGTAGCCACTGGTATACAGAAAGTATTCCATTAAACTTTCGTCCCGGAGTAGTCCGTAATAAGGTCTTACCAAGCTCGTAAATCCCTAGGGGAACCTGTACAATGTTTGAGAAACAGCGAGTTTGTTAAGGATACAGATCTACCCATATGAGGGGCACCACAATGTTCTTCCCATTGACTGTGAAGCCGTGAGTAAATTCAAAAAGAGCCAGAGGCTAAGACGTACAAATGTAGATGCGATGGACGAAAAAGCCCTGTGTTGCTACAGCGACCACGGACTGAACGATATCAGCAGTGAGGATTGATTCCGAGAACAGAAATAAATGAGTAGCACCGTAAAGAGTAGCTGCAACTACGACTTGTTGGTGGACCTTCCAATGACGTCAAGGATAGAACTCACGACGAGTTCTCTGAAGGGGACATTAAAAGAGTGAATGAATGGATTCTGAGAGCAATGACGCACGGTACCCCGTATAAAACCGCAAATTGATTCTCCAGCTCAGCCATGATGTATTTGTACGCTATGTGAAATGTAAGGTGAGCGAGGGATATGAGGACTGCGCGTGTCAAACACGAACCGCCAGCAACCGTCAAGGCTTCATGAACTGTATTGAATGCCCTATCACAAAGCATCAGGGATGTTGCAAACCGGGGTAAGAGAAACCGTACCATACAACTGCTACCTGGAAAGGACGTCACATCAGGACAAAGAGCATGTTCATAAGGCGACTTACAAAGCACTTTAAACGCAAAGGATCGGCTTGATAACTAGAAAAAAAAAGACACGGTACGTCGATGAAAGGCACTAACATACGGGACCGTACTGGATGTAATAAAAGAACCTGTTCAAATGACAAGAGTAACAGTGAGTTACTTCCCCGCCGCAATACGCTCTGGACTCACGTCTGCATGCATGCGACACCGTAAAACCCGGTGGACATGATGGTCGAAAAGTACAACGATCCGTATATCGATCCGAGCAGTGGGACGAACGTGTTCGCTAGCGGCATGGCTCGTACTTGCTCAACTGGGCTTCAACTTGCAGGACCGAGCAAAGAGGGCCGAAAAGGGGAACGGACTCTGTAGCCATGGACTGTCGCGGGGTATATATGTGATCCCACTGCCCAGCAGACGTCCCGGAAACGATCGGATGGTTATGTAATAAAAACAAAACCCGACTGATGGGCCAATCGGCCCATCTCTGGATTCAACGGAGGGGGTTTGAAACATGTCGATGGCGCGGCACAGAGCGAACCGGAGATGTCGTAACCATGTGGGAGCAAATGGAGAAAAGTAAAACGTGTTGCAGTCAGGAGAAGACCGAGTAAACTGAGGGGAAGGATAAGGAGTATCGCGCCCGGCGCCACGTGTTTGAAAGCAAATTTCCGGGGGGATCGTTTCGGTCTCTGATGCTCAGTGACCTGGCAACACATCAGGAATTTGCATCGTGACAGGGATGCAAAGGTATTAGTGTCACTGGAAAACGAGAGCAAGGCAGAAGAAGCAACATGAGAGCCTGGGTACGAATGGATGGTACCGGAGCGGAACGCCGCTTGCACACTGGCTCCGTTCCTTCTCCCAAATTGTTAGTCCGAAGCTTCTTGCGGATAGAACTGGGACTGGTGGGCGCATCATCTCGGATATCACTTCCTTGCCCTGTTGACTGGACAGCCCGATGTATGCATCTCCCACTCTTGCTTCGTCTGAGTCTGAGTCAGTGAGATGATTTCACACAAAAAAACACCACTTACTGGCGTAGATAATCGACAAATTTCCGTTGAGATCCCCGTTTCCGCTTTCCTCCACGTTCCTCACCTTGCTACCCAGATCATACAATTCTTCTAGAACGTCCTTGGATATCCTCTTCATGACGGGTGAAACTGCTCCGTATGGTCTCACAATGGTCTAGAAATGTATGGTTTTGCCTGCCGATGTGGCGCGGGAAGCGGCAGCTACAGTTTTGGACTGGAGTTCCCAGAAACTGCGGTGGGATGGCTTGAACAAGGGCGCTCGGACGATTGGAAGGACCTTTTTCAACTTCGCAGCTCCTACGAAGAGTTATCATGATCGTGCGCGTAGACTCCAGGAACTGTCTGCCGCATTAGAGCATGCCAGTGCTCGCGAAAAATCTTCGTCCACACTCTCCGAACAGATTCAGTGCCAAGTTAGAGCTCCCGGAGGGTACGGTAGAATGGCTTGAACAAGGACGCTCTTGTTGTTTGGAAATTGGACCGTGCCGGTGCTACTCACGAAAAACTCTGTCCACACTCTCTGAACAGACTCAAAGCTCGACAATGTCCTTGCAGCGAGCGCTCGCAATAGATAAATTGCTTCAGGATATTCGAAAGTTACCAGGCTTCGGGCGATCCCTCCTCCAGAAAGAGTTCTCTCGGCTTCGTGCCTCAACTAATTCTGGACCCGTGGTTATACTCAATGCTACAGGAAGTCGCCGTGACGCGTTGATTGTTCTTACTGACGTGAACCATGCAATTCATGCCCCACCCCCCTGTGAAAGGGCACGTCCTAGACATAAGGAATGAATATTATCCATATATCAGTACAGTAAAGGAGCAAAGGAGTGTAGCTATAGCTTACCTCCAGTCGAGTGAGTTCGAGACTGGAGGAGAACGTGCGTCGCAGAGCTAAGCGCGTCCGTGTCCGTAATAGGAAATGTAGCGGACGTTTGGTAATGATAGTAAGTATAAAATGGTATCTACGGGCTGATCTCCAACACTCCATTCGGCCGAACTATTTGCAGAAGAGGAGTTGAAGAAGAGATATGCCTGAGCCCCGCCATGTAGATCAAAGTTCATACATTAGGATTAAAAAGCATGACACATACATCATAGAACAGCACATAAAGCAATTTTCTAATCTAACATAAAGGCATGCGTCGTCTCGTCGAGAATAACTATAGCTACAATGTAATGAACAAGGATGACAAGAATAAAACACCAAAAATACAAGCATCGAAAGCATTATGGTAACATCGTAGGGATACATCAAGTCCATGTGCATGCCAGTCCAGAAAGGGTGACGAGGAAAGACGCGGATCCTGCCTAAGCCATCACGTCTTCCTTGCGCGCCGATCGAAAGAGTCCCATCATGTTCAACACGGAAGGCTTCTTCTTCCTCAAACTCGTCAAACTGTCATTGACAGTCCGCCAGGGCACGTTGATCGCCCGACCGTTCTCAATGACTCGTGCGTCTATGGGTGTGGTCGCAGAGACAGCCGTCGCCGGGACCAAACCTGCAGGCTGGAAACTGGCATCGATGAAGTCCTTTCGGATCTTGTCCGCATCAATGGGTGAATTCGTTGGTCGCTTGAGTGCAGGGCTAGGTGGGGAAAGCTTGAGCGGTGCTGGCCGTCTCCTGGCTCTCCCCTTGAACTTCATACCCGACAACGTGGGAGACTTGGGACTCTTGGGGGGTCGCGAGAATGCGACGTCGACTAAAAAGTCGGGCTTCCGGAGGTGCTGAGCGGCGCGACGCGGTCGAGAAGGAAGTGCGAGGACAGAAACAGGAGGCTTGCGCGTCGAGAGGGGTACGACGGCACTGCCGAACAGCGCAAGGTCGTCTCCGTCGAGCGAATCGATCGGCTGGACGACATATTTTGGGTCCAAATCGGAATCCTGGGTCGACACGCTGCCACGTCGATCCTCTGCAGGCGCACTCACCGCAGAAGGCGACATGTTGCCGCCAAAGGTGACCCAATCACCCGTGGCCTGAGGACGAGAACCACCGCCCTCTGCGAGGAGATGGGCATACTCCCACTCCTCATCTTGATCCCACCAGATCCCACCCTCGCCATCGCGATAGACGTCGGCAAGACAGACAGCGTTTGCAGCCTTGGCCTGGGCTTCCATGATACGTTTGATATTTATATCCAAGTCGCCGCCGTCGGTGAACTGCATGAGGGCAAGCTCGTTGACGAGAGGGGGTGGACGCATGGCGTATTTGGCTTTCTTGCGCTTGACGATGGCAGCGGAAGCGGCAGCAGCTTTGGCTTTCATTCTGGTAGGAGAATCAGGACAGGCAGACTTGGACCTGCCTCGTGATCGCAGAACGGAGAGCGAACGGAAGCGAGTGAAGCCACAGATAGGAGAAGAGACAGGTGGGATGGGAACGGCCTTGGCTGTGTCTGGAGAGGGTGGTTTGATGGAGAGGGAGAGGGTGGCAGAAATTGGGGTATTGGGTAGTTGAAGGAAGACAGAGGTGTAGCCGACGGTGGTCAGGTCGGCCTTGAAGTCACGGACGGAAGGGGTGGGTACGAAGACGGAGGTGGGCGTGGGCACGACGTGGAGTAAAGATGCAGAGGGAGCTTGGATAGATGCAATGGACGAACAACTGCCCTTACGAAGAGAAGGACGGCGAGGAGAGAGGGAAGAAGGAGAACCAGGTTGCACGTGGGCAGCCCAGGAAGCGATCGCGGAGAAAGTGCCGGACCTGCGGCGGGGTCCGCGAGTGGCTTGGGCGTCGAGAGAAGGGTGGGTGGAAGGTGGGGGAGGGAGAGGCTGCACGGGACGCTTTTTTTGAGGGGGAGGATGAGCAAGGAAGGGATAATCGGTTCTCATAGCAGAATGCATCACGGACGTCTGTCAGAGAAATGAGCAAGCACGAAAACAAATGCAGAAGAAAGCTTACAGAGAGAAAAAAGGAGAGCAGGCAAGTACGAACTATGGAAGATCAACACACGGTCCTTATATATGAAGGCCACCGGACAATTGCACAGAGTGTGTCGTAATACTCCCATTGTCCACAACGCTTGCCTTTTGTGGAACAACCGACAATACGCTTATGTTGGCAACCTATTGTCGGTGATTCTACACACAACAGTACATGGCAGGTTCTCGAAAACAAGAAAACGTCCCGCGTGTGACTGTTACATGCACCAGGACTCGTCAATACCTTACACGTCCACCTCGCTAATTCTTCACGCTCTTCACCCACTGCCTCTTCCCTTAACGCCGCCTTGAACATGAACAACGTGACCACGCGCTGTCCCGCGAGGAAATCCTCTCACGTGTCCACTTCCACGCGGGTGAACATTCGCAGCAATCCTCGCCCTTCCTCTCCCCCTCGGACCAAAGCTGCCCCTAAGCACCTGTGGATTGTGTAGTTCGGGATGCATGAATCCTCCACCTTTCCCGCCCCGTCCAAACCTAATCGATGGTGGTACCAACGAGAGTGAGCTCATTGACTGTGTGAGCTCGTCCACTCCTCCGTGCGACAACAAAGATGGGCGTATGCTCTGTCGAGGGGATGGTGGCTTGGGGGAAATTGCTGGTGATCTAGCGTTGTTACCGTTGTTGTACTGTGCCTTGGGTGTTTCTTCACCCCCTGCTACCGACTCATCAAGTTCTTCCCCGTCTTCATCTTCTCCATCCTCCTCTTCCGCGTCCTCTTCGCCATCGTCTTCACCGTCAGAATCAGAGTCTACTTCCATGTTTCCCTTTTCCTTGTTCTTTGTCTCCTGTCCGTTATTGTTGTCCCTCGGTTTCCATGTCCCCCGTATCATACTCGCTCCATCTCCCCATCTCTTCAAAAGACCACCAACCCCCTTGTTGGTAACAGCAAAGAAATATTCCTTTGGGTATGAATGTGCTTGAATCAGATGTAACCTTCGTGTTTTAGGCATCGAAAACACTCGCGAACACGAAACTAAATGGCATGCAAACTACGGTAGCATCCCCTGGCCTGAGCGCTCTGATCGCGACGGATCGACAAAGAGAAACACGCACGATCTTTTCTCCCCTCTCTCTCCGCACCGCAGCGAGTGGATCGTGACACTCGGTCTGATGCTGTCGATAACCAGCACATGTCAGCGTCAGAAATGCACCCACGACGACGACATCTGGGGCAGATCGACGTCCTCACCAACTCCAGCAGCCGCGCATCTGGAAAGACACACCCGCATCCCCGTTGCTCACATACGTGCGCGTGGTATTTGCCATAGTGAATCTCGAGATCGCGCGAGTTGGCGATCGGGGTCGGCTTGTTGTGTGGCGGATTGCAAGTTGGGGGTAACGTGCAGAGCAAGTGGCGAGCGTGTGCGTCAGTCGTTCTTGAGGACTTGTACATGGGTGGCAATTCTTGTGGTGGAGTCTCGTATGTGGACGGTGATGGCACGTCTGATAATCGCGGAGAAGCGCGTGGTCGCTTGGAGGCGTGCATCGAAGCTGGAAACACTTGGAAAGAGTGTTTATCGCCCCCTGAAAACGTACATTTCTCGTTTTGGACATTAAACGCCGCTGACTTTGAATTACAATGTCACGCTGATGTGACACGTCACGCCCAACCTTACCCTTCACCTGGTGAAGTCACCGAGACAACTCCTTCCGCAATGGCGTCGAAACGCAAGTGGGACCAAGCAGCGCCAGAAGTACAGGCAGAGGGCGATGTGCCTCTCAAAGCTACTAAAATAGAAGAGGGAAAGACCGCCTCGGAAGCAGCTGCCGCAGCTGCGGCCATCGCTGCAAAAATCGCGGCCCAGTTCAGCGCAGGCGGGTCTGCAGCCGGGAGCATACAGATTGGCCAGCGGGACCCGCACGATGCCGAGTTCACGCACGACATTGACATCAACGACATTCGGAATCGCTATGTCTTGACAAAAGGCTCGACGCAGGCAGAGGTATGTTTTCTGCGTTTTTATTCCTGGTGGCGGGTGGCGCTGTTGTAGACTGGGAGATTGAATGCGGTCGGGACAGATAAACGAGGAGACGGGCGCGTCGGTGAGCACCAAGGGCGTCTGGTACCCGGATCGAACCAAGGCTACCGAGAGAGACCCCCCTCTATACCTCCACCTCTCCGCTTCCTCCAGAGAGGTCCTTCAGAAAGCCATCGACAGGGTAAACGAATACATGTCCATGGACCTAGGACCACTCGTCGAAGACAAAAAAGATCGACTACGTGACAAGGTAGACCAGTGTGTTCGCATGCTGTGTTTGTGACTGACCATCGTCTAGCGGAAATGGCCAGAGGAAAAACTTCCGGTTGGCCTAGAGACGATCCGAAATTTCAATGTTCGCGCCAAGGTCGTTGGACCACAGGTAATGGTGACCCAGTGCTACAAGTTGTTCACGCTGAGTATGCTGTAGGGTGTCTTTGTGAAATATATCCAACAAGAGACGGGCACGCGCGTTCAGATCAAAGGTCTCGGCTCAGGGTTCGTAGAGCAAGAAACAGGGAAAGAGTCGGAGGAACCGATGCACATACACATCACGTTTGTTTACTTCTCCTTGTCGACTGACCAACTTGCTCACAAATCTCCAGTGGACCAGACGAGGGCCAAGTCGCTCGTGCCAAAGTACTGACCGAGGATCTTCTGGAAGTGGTCCATGCAGAGCACGCAAAAGCCCAAACGGTTATGGCACAACAACAAATGGAACTTCACCAAGCGCAGATGCAGTATGCCCACTACTCCGTGCCGGTACGTCCACGTACCCTCACTCACCTAAGAGCAGCTCGGTACCTCGCTAGTCACAGGGGTATGGTTCTGCACCACCACCACCCGATAATGCGCCGCCACCGCCACCACCAGGTGAACAGCCACCACCACCACCGGGTGGGGCTGCACCTGCTCCTGGGGCTACGGACGCATACTCTGCCTACTGGTACGTGCCAGCCCGCTCCATTAATTCCTTCGTCTGTTCGTCCTTATGTGCGTCTCACCCACCAATCCTTCAACTTGTAGGGCACAGTTTGGGTACGACGTCAACTCGCCACAATTCAAAGAATGGGCGGCGAGTCAGCAACAACAGTATGGTCAATACTATGGTCAGCAGGGATATGGAGATGGTACGCCTGGTGCACCAGGGGCACCCCCTGCACCCTCGGATGGGGCTGCGCCGCCGCCACCACCGCCTGCATAGTCCCAGTCCTTGTCCTGGTCTTTGTACTAGCGCTAGGTTTGGGTGGGAATGTGCGATAATTGTTGTAATGATTTTTCTTTCTAGCTTGCTTTATTTCAATGTATATTTTTTGTTGTGTGTTGGGAGGGAGGGAGAGTGGGTTGCAAGATGAGATGATGTTGGTTGGAGGTGCGGGTGAGAGGTAATTACCACACTACGAGCACGGGTAAGGGACGGGTGAGGTTTGTTCCCGGCGGTACCAAGTAGTACCGGTCATGAACGGGCTGACTGAGTAGGTTACGGTCTTTTACTGACTTCCGGCAGGGCTGTTGATAGGGTACTGGGTCGAAGCGGCGGGTTCCGAGGACGGCGCCCACCACGATGGGTTCTATTTAACGGACATGAGAGCTTTGGAAGGTCTACTTGATCCTATCTATCACCGTTGTATTTCACTCCCAGGTCCAGGTTTGGTAGAGGAAGTCCGCCGAGTAACTCACGCTCACTCAGCAGCGATCCGATGCGGTCGCACGGACGATCCGCCGTCGGATTCTATGCGTTATCATGGCTTCGTATTTGGATCCCACTGAAGATTCGGTAGGGGTATAAAGATAGGATGATGCTGGGGAGGAGGCCCTCCAACACCAAGAACTCGGCCTCGAGATAGAGCTCATTGCGAACAGCCTACTGCATCAACCACAGATCTAACCTCGGGTTAACCACACAGCACAATGCACTTCGACGGGAATGGCATAAGCATCGCCACCACTGTCGTCCCCTGGACGTACGTCGCCGGCAGCGCTGCCGCCGCGACCGTGCTCCTTCTCCTCTCCAAAACCATCTTCGCAACTGCACCGACGCAGAAGAACGGCGTCCCGCTCCCGCCTGGCCCCCCTGCGACGTGGCTCTGGGAGAACCCGTTGCCGAAGAAACAGTGCGTGTTGTACTTCCTATTCGTTTTGACCGCGTGATGCCCGGAGAGACTCAACGCTTCCGCACTACATAGTGTCGCACACTGGTTCGCTGCGATGATCGAAAAATATGGTCCTATCATGACTCTTCGGCGCGGTAGCGGCGTGGTCATCATCATTGGCCGTATGGACGTATGTCTCTCTATCTCGTCGTTCGATCTACTCGTAGACCACTCACGACGTCCCCCTCCATTTACCAGGCTGCCAACGAAATCATGGAAAAAGAAGGTGGCGCGCTCGTCGACCGCCCGCGCCTCATCGCAGCGGGCGAGATGCTCTCAGGCGGGTTGCGTCTTCTCCTCCAGCCCGCCGGCGAGCAGTTCCGCCGACTCAGACGCACGGCGCATACGCATCTCCAGCCCAAGGCGGCGCAGACGTACGAGGAGATTCAGGAAGAGAGTGCTAGGGATGTCATCGTCGATATTCTGAATGATCCAAAAGGGCATGTAACACATGCACAGCGGTAGGTGGACGTTGGTCTTTGGGTTCCCTAGTGCCACGGGCTGACTGCGTGTATGCGCTCCCCCGCGCGTTTCTAGGTACGCTTCTGCGGTGATTTTACGCGTGACGTATGGCAAGACGTCGCCGACGTCCAACGACGATCCCGAGGTGAAGCGTATACACCAGGCGATGGATAACTTTTTGTTAGCGACGAGGCCGGGGGCGTACCTCGTGGATCGCATGCCATGGCTGAGATACGTGCCTGGATATGGACGGCAGCTCAAGGAGTGGCATCAGTACGAGCTTGCGCTGTTCCGAGACCAGCTGGATCGGGTTAGGGACAAAATGGTGCGTTCTATGCTCGAGGGAACTTTGCCCTTGGGTTCATATCATGGTTGCTTATGCTCGAGTGATTTTAGGCGAGCGGAGATGCTGGGCCGTCGTTTGCAAAGATGCTGCTCGAGCACATGAATGATCACCAGTTGAACGAGAATGAGATGGCGTACCTCGCTGGCGCGTTCTTTGCCGCGGGCTCAGACACCGTAAGTTGTTCCTGCATTCGCGTCATATACATTCAAATGGACTGGAATTTCAGACCGCGTCCGCTATCTCTGTAATGATCATGGCTGCGGCCTGCCATCCCGATGCACAAACACGGGTCCAAGAAGAGCTGGATGACGTGGTTGGACAGGATAGAGGTACGTCTGGTGTTGCCAAGAGGTGTAGAGGTTCTGACGCAACATCCAGCGCCCGCGTTTGCGGACTGGGACACGCTTCCGCAGCTCCATGCGTTCATGCTGGAGGCATTGCGCTGGAGACCAATCACACCACTGGGTAGGTGTCCTGTTGTCGTCTTTCTCGAAAGCGGTGCAGGGGCTCAATATATGCTTGTCTGCCAGGGTTTGCACACCGTGCGATGAAGGATATCATCTGGGTATGTGTCTTCGTTCTTGCGGATCTAGTCACTTCGGTGCTGATAATCATCTACAGAGGGGTTTTTGTATCCCAGAGGGGGCGGCTGTCGTAGGAAGTAATTGGTACGTGTCCCCTCCTGTGGTGCACCGTCTTCTGACCACTTGTCCCTATTTCTCAGGGCCATCTCGCGAGACCCGGTGGCGTTCCCAGAGCCAGAAACATTCAAGCCTGAACGCTGGCTCACGGAAGAAGGACGCGTGCGAACGGACATGCATTTCTTTACATACGGCTATGGCCGGAGGTACGTCCCTTTCCACCTTCCACCTCCATTCCAAATTCACGTGTGATGCGAACAGAGCATGTCCCGGCCAACACGTTGCGAACCGATCCATCTACATTAACCTCGCATTGTTACTCTGGTCGTTCCGCATCTCGCAACGATCTCATAAGCCGATTAACCTTGGTCCGGGCAGCTTTGGTGACGGGATTATATACCATCACGAGCCGTTTGAGGTGAATTTCGTGCCAAGGGTCGGGGAGAAGAGGTTGAGGGAGTTGATGGCGGCGTGAGGAATCTCGGGGGCCAACAGCGAAACTCTTATTTTTCTCCAAATAGATGTAGCTTCTTCGTGGATTCATGTAACCACGCAGCGATTTTGGTTGGATTCTACCCATGTAATGTACAGATGTACGATGTAATTGATCTGGGTTCGACCTGTGTAACTCGACAGATATGAGAATATGTCAAGGCAACCATAGACACAGGTCAGAGACATCACAGCGCCTCGGGGATGGAACTTAGTTAGTCTCCCCCTAGGCGAGAGCGTCCAGGAAATGGACAGTCTGGTGTCCAGTTTGGGGCAGAGCCTGGCAGATTTCGGCACGTCCTGGCACCCAGTCGGCTTGGAATTTGTGATGGACAGGCCACTCACGTTTTTGCATTCCTTCAGGTCCCTGCATCCTACTCACTGCCTGCCCGCCGTGCGCAAGTGTCGTTCGTAGTCCGCCCATCTCCTGCTGCGATTGTGAGGCGGTGTGGATGGCCTAGGTACGTATTCCAGCGCTGCTCGTGCTGATCCATGTCTTCCTCAGCTAGCACGTCCGTCTCGGCCCATTTCGAGTCGCGGCGCGGCGAGTTCGTTGCACTGTCCTTGGCACCTTCATCCCCATTGCATTTGCCACCGTTGACACATCGCATTGTCGGTGAGGGCATTTAGTCGTCGTTGGATGGGCAGTCCGACTATACCTTAGGACTTGTCGGACGTTGAATTAGACAAGGGACTAACCTTATATAGAATGTACTTCCCATCACCCAAATGCTACACTTTTGTAGGGTTTCTCGGTGTTTATACTAATTGTGTGATAGAGGTGACAGCGCGATTTTTTCCTCTCGCG
>JBBPMO010000669.1:0-18897 GCA_038090315.1 Xanthoconium stramineum | reverse complement strand
ACTCCTCCAGACTCTGAAACTCTGCTACGAGGACCTTGACGAGGAAGTCAAAGCAGCAGAGACCTTTGAAGACCTCCAGGATTTTTGAAACGGGAAGATAGTTCGATGTTGTCTTCCCAGATCAGTCATGTATTTACCGCCCTCCCTAATGAAAGAACCTTGCGAATCCCTGTAAGGATCTCGGTAAATAACCAAATCATTGAAACCACTGCCATCATCGACTCCGGTGCCACCGGAAGTTTCATCGACCCAGAACTTGTAAAATTGGCCAAATTCCCCACAGAGAAACTAAACAGACCAGTCAAAGCATACAACGTGGACGGGACCACCAACTCTAAAGGAAATATCATTTGGGAAACCAGCGTCGATCTCCTATTCCCCAAACATCGAGAGAACGTCAAACTCATGATCCTAAACCTAGAACGAAGACAGATCATTTTGGGCATGCCTTGGCTCAAGAAGTGGAACTCCGTCATCGATTGGATCAACAAACGAATCTCCATCCCCAGACCAATTGGCGGAAGGGACGCTGCGCCTCCCCGTGAGTGCCTCCCCTCCCGGACCGATTCCCTAGTCCCCCAGAGATACCTCTTACAATGGTTGGGGATGGACGCCGACCTCAAAATCAATCGACGTCTCAACAAAAGAAAAGCTTGGCTCTCTGGAGAAGTCATCGGAAAGGTCACCATCTCAACTCAAATAGCCCAAGAAACCAAACCCACAGAAGCCAAACTCCCCGAATGGTGTAAAGACTTTGAAGACGTTTTCTCTGAGAAATCCCACGAGAAACTTCCCCCACATCGCCCATTCGACCATGCCATTGACCTAAAACCCAACTTCACCCCAAAGATCGCCAAGATATATCCACTGAACCCCCTCGAGATGGAAACTTGTAAATCCTTTATTGAAGAACATCTGAAGACCGGCCGCATTGTCCCCTCCAAATCTCCCCAAGCTTCCCCTTTCTTCTTCGTTCCCAAAAAAGATGGCACCCTCCGCCCTTGCCAAGACTACCGATACCTCAATTCCTTCACTATCCGGAATGCTTACCCTCTACCTCTCATTCCAGAGTTGATCGATGACATGAAGGAATCCACTCTCTTCACTAAATTCGACATATGCTGGGGATATAACAACATTCGACTAAGGGAAGGGGACCAATGGAAAGCGGCGTTCATCACCCCCCTTGGACTCTTTGAACCAACGGTCATGTTCTTTGGATTCTCCAATGCACCTCCCACCTTCCAGGCGTTTATGAATCACATTTGCGCCGATATGATCGCGGAAAAGTGGCTAAGGTCTACATGGATGACATGGGTATCCACACCAAAGACGATCTCGCTTTACATCACGAATGTACTCGAAGAGTTCTTCAGCGACTCAGGGAACATGGTCTGACAGTCAAACTCTCGAAAACAGTGTTCGACGCCCCCAAAATGGAATTTCTAGGAATGATCATCGGACAAGGGAAGGTAGAGATGGACAACAAGAAGCTGGAGGCCATCGAGAAATGGAAATCCCCCACCACAGTAAAAGGAGTCCGGTCATTCACGGGGTTTGCGAATTTTTACAGGAAATTCATTCCCAACTTCTCCAACATCGTTGCGCCCCTCAATCTACTCACCAGGAAGAACGAACCTTGGAACTGGACTTTGTTACAACAAAATGCGTTCGATGAACTAAAACGCATCTTCTCGTCGGCTCCAGTACTCCTCATCCCCGATGTATCCCGACCATTTTCCATCATGACCGATGCATCCCTCCTCGCAGCAGGAGCCATTCTCCTCCAAGCTGACGACAACCAAGATCTCCACCC
Organism: Xanthoconium stramineum; assembly: GCA_038090315.1. NCBI lineage: Eukaryota > Fungi > Basidiomycota > Agaricomycetes > Boletales > Boletaceae > Xanthoconium > Xanthoconium stramineum. Next base: position 17,081 of record JBBPMO010000669.1, on the reverse strand, counting down.
TTGCGCATACTTTTCGTGAACCTTTTCCCCTGCCCAACGAAATTACGACATCTACGATAGGGAACTTTTGGCAGTCATCCTTGCGCTCGATGAATGGCGCCAGTATTTACAAGGGACTCAACACCCAATAACCATCATTACCGACCACAAAAACCTATCCTACATCAAAGACCCCTGCAAACTATCCAGACAACAAGCCCGATGGTCATTATTCCTACAAGATTTTGACATCGTATGGCAAGTTACTCCAGGGACAAAGATGGCCCCCGTGGATGCCCTCTCCCACCGAGACCTCATAGACACCTCTGATGACAACACAAACGCCGCCATTTGTCCTGAACCAGCGATAATCAGAGCCCTCGACCTCTCCCTCGCACGTCATATCCAGAAATCCTCCTCATCAGACCCCCTCGTCCTACGAGCCATAGAGAATTTACAAAATAATACTCCCTTATTCCCAAGATCCTTGGTAAAGGACTGGAAGTATGACGATGGACGTCTATACTACAAAGGATGGATGTATGTTCCCCCTGAAGCACGTCACACCCTTGTCTCTTCCCTCCATTCCTCGTCAACTCTGGGACACGTGGGGAGATTTCACACAAAAACATTCCTAGAACGGGACTTTTGGTGGCCCGGATTATCCACATATGTCAACCATTTCATTGAGGGGTGTGCCACCTGTCAGCAAAATAAAATAAACACCCATCCCACTAAACCACCGTTGAACCCTATCCCCTCATCCTCATCCCTACCTTTCAAACAAGTCTCCATGGACCTTGTTACAGACCTCCCCGAAGTTCGTGGTAAAGATTCTATTTTGGTCGTGGTCGACCACGGCCTTACGAAGGGGGTGATCATTATCCCTTGTTCCAAAACAATCGATGCCATGGGGATAGCTAAACTCTTCTTTTCCCACGTCTTCAAAAGATTCGGCCTACATGACTCCTTAATATCCGACCGGGGACCCCAGTTCGCCTCTGCCTTTGCCAGAGAACTAGCCAGACTCCTTCAATATGACGTCAAACTCTCCACCGCTTACCATCCCCAGACGGATGGACAAACAGAATGCACCAATCAGGAGATAGAGACGTATCTTCGCATCTTTTGCGCCAACAACCCGAAGAACTGGATTGACTTCCTCCCTACCGCCGAATTTCAACATAACTCCGCCCCACATCACTCCACCAGAACATTGCCTTTCAACCTCATGCTTGGATACGAACCCCGAGCATATCCTCCTTTAGGAAAGACCTTCCTTCCCGCACTCGAGAACAGACTAATTTCCCTTCAAGAAGCCAGGAAAGAAGCCCTCGCCACTCATGAAACAGCTCAACGAATCATGAGAGAACGGAATTTCAAGTCATTCAATCCCTGGAAAGTCGGGAACAAAGTCTGGCTGGAAACCACCAACCTATGCCTACAATACCCGTGCAGGAAACTCTCCCCCAAACGCCTGGGACCCTTTGAAATCACTCAAGTCCTATCTCCGCTCGTGTATCGCCTCAAACTACCGACCACATGGAAGATTCATGATGTCTTCCACGCCAGCCTTCTTTCCCCGTTTAAACAAATGGATACACATGGTCCTAGCTTCTCCATTCCCCCGCCAACCCGGATCGGATCAGAAGAGGAATATGAAGTGGAGGCTGTAATCTCCCACAAGGGCTCCCCTGGCCGAAGGAAGTACCTAACCGCATGGAAAGGATACCCAGCCTCAGAAAACACATGGGAACCTGAGAATAATCTCCGTCACGCATCACAAATCCTCGGAAACTATAAACGGGCCCATGCACTGAGAAGGTTAAAAATGGTCCCATGCCTCACTCTCGCAGACGAAAATCCAAGAAAGCCCCAAAGAAACCTAACCCCCCTCCCGTCCACTGGACTTACATCCCTTGGACACTCGGCCTCACCGTCCACCAGCTCAACTTCCTACGTCACAATAAACTTGATCTGGACCATGCGCATACACACTCCCACTTCTGTAAAGAACCCGGTTGTCCCATTCACAACTGATATCCCAGGACGAGGCGTCTCTTCGTGAGTACCCCCCTGGATGCGCCCGGTCTGGATTTCTCCCATCTGCTACGCTAGCCTTGTCTTCTGTGTCACCCTCTTCTCCACCTCCTACTACGTCTACTCCAAATGTCGATATCTTCGTGACAACCCCCAGTACATGCAGATTTTCTTGTTTAACCTCGAAGACTACGCACCTCATGTCCTCCTCCTCCTTCTCCCCGTCGTCCTCGCCATCCTCGCCTATCTCCGACTTATCTTTCTTGCACTCTCACCCCATATATCCCTGCGTCTTGCCTACCTCCGTCACTTACACCCTCTACGTTGCAGTCATCACCAATGCCCCCGTCCTCTACGAACTCGAAAAACTCCCTTTCTATGAGTCCGATGCCATTTCGCAAGAGCTTGTCTGTCTCCTCCATGACTCCCTTCGTCTACAATCCTACTATACGTCATTTACCCCCGATCCTGACCAAGCCCTTCTTCTCATCGTCAGGGACCTAGTCTGTCGTACCCTTAACACCCTCCATCTACATGGTTTCCACACTTACGTCACTCGTCTCCCCGCCGAAACTCTGCTCCCCATCTTCTCCCCGATATTTCAATCGATGTCCCCCATCGATCAAGAAAGGTATCGGGAGATCATCATGTCCGAACCAGCAGAAGTGATCACCGAAGTCACCATATCTCCCATCCCCGTTCCGCCTCCTCCCTCAGCGTCCACAATTTCCTCTCCTACCTCACTCACCAGGACCCTTGCATCCCGCATAGGCTCTCGCCCAAGCTCTCCCTCTGTGTCGCTGGAATCCCGAATCTCTTCTAGACCTCCTTCTCCAACCACCACTCTCGTTCCGGAAATGGGGTTTTCTCAAGAAAACGCTTTACTTCGTCAGGCTTACTCTCAACGGACGATTACGGGACATAGAATCGTCTCCGCCCCTACCCAGACTCTACCCAGCGTATTCCTAAAACCCCCAGCGACCCCCGATACCCAGTGTTTTCGTTGCCACAATAAAGGTCACTACCGAGAGAATTGCCCAGCCTACCGTTGCCCCCACTGTCACGAGATGGCTCCTGGACACCCTTCACATCTGTGTCTCCAAACCAGATGCACCTTTTGCAAGTGTTGGGGACATTCCGACAGAGCTTGCCCAAGCCGAATCTGCGCAGATTGCGATCAACCTGGGCATATTGCAGATGACTGTCCATTTTCTAATCTTACCCTGGAACAGGCGGCCCACGTCTTCGGAGATGGTACCCCCTTATGAGGCGCTCAGGGAGCGGTCTATTGATCTTGAGCCAGGAGCTCGAGTGTACGAGAGGGGTAATGTTACGATTGACTATCTCTCCGGGTCCTCTTTTCTTCTTTGCTATACTTACTGTCGTAGTTTCCATTAGGACTATGTCAATATCTGGAGGACCGGTATGTATTCTCCCTTGGTCCCCAGAACTTCTCTCTCGCGCCCTTTCCTCAGGACGCTCCTACCCCTGTTCCTCTTCTGCTCTTCTCCTCCTGAATGGGGTAGGATCTCGGTTCCAATCTCGTTGTAGCTCGCATTGCCTCTTTGTGATCCCCGTGGACAGTACTATCTCCCCTAGGCGGTTCTCTCGTATTGCCTCATGTTCCCTCTGACTCATCATAGTTCTATGCCGTTCTATCACGTTCCATGATGACGCGTCTCGTAGTACTTATACCACTCTGCCGCTGTACTACTTTCTTTATGCTTATTCTACGCAATTCAAGGTATCTTGTCGCATCCAAGTCTTGCCTTGAGAAACCCATAAGTCTCCTCGATTCGCCTAGTTATCTCTAAGGACGTTGCGTCTCTTCATGAGCACCTACCTTAGTCTTGACCGAATAGGCCGTCTCTCTCGTCGACTGTTACCTTACACGTAACAGTGGAGATCTCAACTGTTATGCGCCTTTATGGCTGCCACCCCTGTAGGGGGAGACTATGTTCCTGCACGCTAATGCACTGTATTCACAGATACTCTATAAGAAAAATGTCTTCTTCTAGGAATGCCACCGCCTCCTCCTCTAACTCTTGGATCATTACCTTGTCTGAGATCCCCATATTCAAGGGGACAAACTACCTTTCCTGGTGGCCCAAAATGGAGATGTACCTCATCTCCACTGGCTGCATGTGGATCACCAACATTCCTGAACCTGCCAAACCTTCCACTGGTGCCAACTCCAACGTCATCACCAGCTACATCAAATGGCAAGAGAGCAATGGCAAACTCACTGGCCCAGTTCTTCAAACTCTCTTGGAGGCTCTCTTTGAGAGGTATAAGGTCCACTCCGCCTATGCCGACCTTATTAAGGCTATCCAGGACAACTATGCAAAGCCTACCCTCACCACCATCTTCGCTGATTTCAAGGTGATCCTCGAGACGTCACTCCCCAACTCAGGGAATTCCAAACCATCCATCCAGCAGATTGAAAGCCTGTTCACCCGGATGAAGAATGCATTCTATCTGGTCACAGACAACATCCAGGCCCTCATCCTCCTTACCAAGATTCTCCCCTCCCTTGACACCATTGCACAGATCATTGCACAGGCTAAAGACTCCTCCAGGAAGTTGAAGGCTCCCACCTTCAATGAAATCTGCACCACCATTAACACAGCATGGACTACTGCCTCCTTGGGAGGAAAAGGGAAACAGCAAGAAGGCCAGCAGGCCAACAAGATCAGTGTGGTCAAGTGCAAAGTGCCACAGGACCCCAAGTTCCAGCAGCAGCAGCAATCTGCCCCTGTGCCTTCTGGGCAGCAAGGGGGCAGTAACAGCACCCAGAACCAAGGTCCCCAGGAGCAGCACCCTCATGGCAAGAGGTCTGGTAAACAGATGAAGAAGAAGCAGGCACAGCAACAGCTGCAGTTCGCCCAAGTGGCCCACCAGCCACTTACCCATCACACATCAGACTCCCCAACCGCTTTCTTTGCTGTCCCCAACCCTCGCTCCCTTGCCCACTGCCCTGCGCAGATCTACCAGGGACGTCAAGGCCTCCCCACTTTCAATCAGACTGTGTGTGCCTTTGAGCACACACATAATTTTGATATCGAGCCGACATTGGAACACATCTGGGCCATTGACTGCTCCCTGTCCCTGCTGGACAGGATCAACTTCTTGGTGAGAATCTCGCCTGTCCCCTCAAATATCATTGTCCCCTGCCATATCTGCTGCATCAAGCTTCGGCTCCACTCCACCCTCTGCCCCTGCCTCTCCCAAGCCAGTTCTTGCGACCTGGCTCTCCCACTGCCACACCATGTTGGCTTTCCAGGACCATTGTCCCTTGTCTCCACCCCCGTCCCCTCCTCTCACCAGGCCCTCTTACATGGCCCCTCCAATCAACACTGACAACATGGTAACTTTCCAGAAATGGAATATATATGCCTGATTGGTGACAACGACTCTGACTTGGAACCCCTTGTCTCCAAGAGGCAGAAGAAATGGGTTTCAAACTTAGCGGAGGAATGGGACTTAAATGACATTGTGGACATCTATGGTTCTGAGGTGGGCCTGAGGCAAGTTTCTTCTTTCATCTCAGAAACTGTGCGCTCACTCTCTGACAGTGCTTATGTGTGACACCAATCAGTGAGTGATTTCGCTTCTGTTACATATACATCAAATATATCAGAAAATAGCGAAAATAATGTCATTTGTGCACACGGTTTGAATATGAAATGCCTGAGTTGTGAAGATAGAAACAAGATATGGATTATTGATTCCAGTGCTTCAATGCACTTCACTCCAGACCAGAGTGATTTTGTGATGTATCAACCACTTGGTGACCACAAAATCCCTGTCTCCACTGCTGTAGGTGTCATCCATGTAGTTGGAAAAGGTTCCATCTGGATAAGATGGAAAGATCCACAAGGTGTTGACCAAATACTCACTCTCCATGATGTTGGTCACCTACCCAACTCTGGAGTTAAATTAATATCAATGGGTGCATTAATGAACCATGGCGCCAAAGTTATAGGTGATGCAGAAGCCATCAAAGTCACATATGATGATGGCACCATGCTTGCACGATTCACCCCTGGGCCATTAGGACCCAACATGTACGTCATGTGGCAGCTACCTTTTGACAAAAGCGCCTTCAAAACAATGACATCCCACCCCATCAATTATGACATCATGCATAAGAGACTAGGACATCCCTCTAAAGATGTACTCAGACATGCATGTAAACACACACACAACTTCCCTCCAGAAGTACCTGCTCCACAGGAGGACACTATATGTCCTGGCTGCACTAAAGGCAAAATGCCTAATCGCACCTTTTCACCTGACAAGCAAAGAGCTTCTCAACCTTTTGAGTTGATTCACTCCAATTTGAAATCCTATTCCAAGGAATCATATCATCGGTATAAGTATGTCATCACCTTCTTAGATGACTACACATCCCATGCATGGACCACGCCATTGTGCACTAAAGATGCAGCACTTACAGTGACCAAACATTTCATTGCCATGGTCCAAATGCAATACAAATCCCAAATCAAGGGATGGATGTCCAATGCAGGGGGAGAATACAAATCAAAAGCATTTGATAAGCTACTCCTAGACAATGGAATATGCATCTTCCAGAGTGCCCCACATACACCACAACAAAATGGAAGAGCAGAGTGACTAATGCACACTCTAAACAAGAAATCTGAATCCATGTGCCATAATGCCTGCCTACCTGATAGTTGGTGGGAATTCTCCTTTGCCCATGCCACCCATATTTACAACCGGACACCACTTTGCCAGCACAATTGGCGAACCCCCTATGAACTCCTCAACAAAGAGGTCCCTGATATCTCACACCTCAGAGTTCTTGGCTGTGCTGCATATGTCTTCTTACCAGAAGATGTGCACACTGACAAACTGGCCCCTAAATCTGAGTTAATGGTATACATAGGAGTTGCACCTGGGAATGAGCAGAATTATCTGTTCATGTGCTCTCCCAATAATGTTATATTCATGGCAGCACATGTGCTCTTTGATGAGCTGCATTTCCCAAAGTGTGCTCAAAGGACCAGTGCAGGTCCAGAATCCCACAATCGAGCAGATCACCAACCAACCCGCAAGAACATTGTGAGGCTCCCACCTCTCTCTGGAGATTCCAATGACGATTCAGACTACCTGTCATGACAAAAACAACTGATCCCTCCTCCTGTCTGTCCACCTCACACACCCTCTCCTCATCAAGCTCCATCACCACCACATGGCCCCCAAAGGCCTTCCTGATCTGCAGTTCCTCCTAGAGACAGACCCCAGCACAAACACTGTGTTCCCAAACGACCAGATAATGTGTACGGTGACAACCAACACCCAGTGGAACAAGTCAAAGACATGCAACAGTGATCATGCTGGCATGATATAGTTGGAGAACCATCTCGACCTCACTCAGACATGCCTGGAGAATTTTCTGGCACACCCACACCCACACCTCCTAGAGTGCCCTCTCCCTCTCTGTAAGGTTGTGATCACTTACTATACTCAAGATCACACAGGTGAAGTGAATTGTATAGATTTGCCAATGATACGTAGAGTAAATGTAAGGTTGATGAGGGCCGTTGTTAAGGCGGCCCTTCTTTTTATACTACTTTTATGGGCACATGTGATTCTCCATATCACATGCACCATCCTTAGATGCTATACTATTCGGGGCTATATGCCCCTAACACCCTCCCTGTTTTGAAACAGCAACGGGTTGTAGACAATAACATATATAAAAATGAAAAGCAAAACTATATACAAAGAGAAGTAGATACTACATTATGATATATTAGAAATAGGAAACATAATGGAGGTTAGGCCCCACACTTGATTGTCGTAATGAGTGGGGTTGTGCCCATGAAAGAAACGGAACAACGAATTGTAAGTAAAATTATGGAGGATATACCTCCCTTCCTCATTGCCTCACATCAGCACTGGACCCTCAGGAAGCTTGCCATCCTCTTCAAGTGCAATGTCCTTGCTGACATTACCCCCACTGGTGGGCACAGGGATTATGTCATAGGTGATCACAGCCTCACCAAATTGTTGGAGGGCGTCAAGCTCCATTCTGACTTCGGGGTTCATGATAGTGGAGGGCAACTCCTCCAATGGCTGGCCTCACGACATGGCCTCACACTCATACCAATCCTTCGTACAATTCAAGGAGTTGTTGGAGCATGAGATGCTCAACTCCTGCCTATTTGGCTTGTAAAGAGCACTGGTGGAGGGGTTGGTGAATCCTCTGGAGTCCTCAATCTGTATGATCATTTCTTGGGTGGCAGTTCATGCCCACACAACTGCATCATCGGCATCATGTACCATGACACCATTAGTGGCGATGTATGCCACAATGTCAGTCATGGTGGCTTGGTTATTAAATTGACCTAACCAGGCCACTGTACCATTCTTGAGCAGGGCTGCTGCTGCCCAGTCAAGGAGATACTGGTACCACCCAGGTACCATCAAGAGGTGTACAAGGCCTCACACCCATACCATCCAATCGAAATTTGACTGTGGGACAGGAGCAAGGCACTCCATGATTATGAATCCTCGTACTTGTTGTTGTGAGGGAGGATTGAGGTCAGAGTCCTTGTTATTGGGGTAAATGTTGCACCTGACAGTTCCCAGGAACATCTTGCGGAGTCCTCTGTGGCTGTTCAAAGGATAGACAGCCTGGCACTTTTTGATGAAATTTACCCATTTGTTGACTGGGTCATCAAATGAAGGTGCTCCACAAGGAAGGACATGTGCCTTCAGATTGAGGACAATTGGTCCTCGGGAATGGGAGGAGGATTCCTTGGCTTTGGGTGGTGGAGGAGCAGGTTGCTCATCAATTCAAGTGAGAAGATTCGCTGGGGAATCATTTCCCAGGGTGGAATTGGAGTTGCCTGAGGGTGACATCGGTTGAGAGGTAATGCATTCTTGTAATGCTTGGATAATGACTGGTGGGGGAGGTACCACTGTCTTGGCTGCAATGGCCCGTTTTTTTTTGTCGTGAAGGTGTTCTTTCTTCTTCTTTGCCTTTTCGGAGGCCCAAATAGGCGGCCTCCATTGCTTCATTGTGACTTTCATGAGGTCGCTCACCTTGAGAGACTTGTGTTTTCTCCACAAGTGGAGGAATGTGATCAGGTCTGAGGCCTGACAGTATGAGGGAGCTCTTCCCTCCTTCTCAAGATTTGCAGCCTTGAAGATTGCATGGATTTCCTCTGCAGAGTTGTATAGATGAACAGGACCCATGATCCCTCCCTCAAAGCAGATGGCAACATTCAGGAGTCACCTGGTTGGGGTTGATAGGACATGCCCATTGTTATAGCTAATTATAGTGTTGGAGATTGCCTCTCCTTGATACACATAGACATAATTGCCCATGCGAGCGAAGAGTGCAAACACCCTTGGTGTTGCTGTCGTCTCCCAATATGACGACCTGAGGCTCTTGCCCTGAGAGTTCTGGGAACAAAGTTCCCTGAACAAGGTCAAAGGCGTTGGGGCCCTGGACCAAATCATCCATTTGGTTGTCCTCGTATGGGAGGACAGTGCGGGTAGGCACAGGGGAGGTTTGACGCTCCTTCCCCTTGCACAAGGAAGTGGAGGTGGTGGTGGGGGGAGCAGCAGCAGCAGGCTCTGGCTGCATCCTCCCCACAGAAGAACGTGTCACTGGGGTGACATGAGAAGGTCCAGCCTGGGGCTGTCCCTCACTCATGGGCATCCCCATTGATGCCAGTCAGGCCCTTTTGAGTTGACAGGCCTTGTCATGCGTAGTGGTTGGGTGGGAAAGGTTCCCCTGGGAGAGATGCACAATTTCCTCATGTGCAGCTGCTAAGTCATGTGCAAGGTCATCGCATTGGTGGCGGAGACGGTCTACTTGGGTGTAGAGGTCTCAGGGAGGTTCTCTCCCACAGAAGACTGCAGCGTGGTCAGTGAGACCATCCACTGCGCTGCTGAAGCCATTGCTGCTTACAGCAGCACTGATCCCAACATGTTGCACATAATCATTGCATGTCATGCAATGATTCTTGTGTTGCACGAGAGGCAGGAAAGGGTGGGCAATCCACTTTCCAGAGGAGTCACAACGATGGTGTTTATGGCGCTGTTTGGATGGGGAGCAATCCTGTTGACGCTTGGCACTGCTGGTTGTTTGACCAGTTGGTGACGTGTCACAAGTTTGCAACTTGTCTCGCAACAGAGACCTGCCATGAGATGAGGAGTGGGAGCGAGAAGGTGAAGGCATTGGTGAACACATGGTTGGCGATGTGCTTTGCTGGGACATGTTGCTGGTGCAACGGTTTTACAACAGGTGGTTGTGGTATGAAGAAGAGAGAGGTGGGTGGACCTCACATAATATAAGTAAATGACAATTTGAAAAAGGAAATGATGCAATAAAGGAAATGATCAACAAGACAAAAAAGGGTAAACTACTATTAGATAATACTAAAGATATGGTCTTTTTCTTTTTTGAGTTTTATTGTTTTACTTTCTATTGTCTTTATTTATTTTGTCCGAGGTGCATCTTAGTCCCACCACTAGTGGCAGGTCTTAGGGCGCCTGGACATATGCTCTGTCCTGTGGGACAATTGTCACACGCCTGACACTCCCTGGAGTTTGAGGTACCTATCTAGGGCCTCTAACTTCTCACAGTTGGAGCTTTGCTCCCATGTGGAATCTCCCAGATTCCCTTTAATGAGGAACTCAATTTTGTTCCCAGCCCATCAATGAGCAATGATCTTGTCGATGAACCATTCGTCCTCGTCGGATTGTCTGACATCATAGAATGTGTGCATGTCCCTCTTTGGGAATAGTATGTCATCATTCCTTTCATACCAGCATAATAGCCTGATGTGAAACATTGGGTGTATGTGCCTTTTGTGTAGCTCCTCTGGAAGCTCCAGAGTGTAGGTGTCATTGGCACCATCACTCTTCAGGACCTTCATTGGTCCGATGTACCTAGGGACAAGTTTCCTCGCTTGTCCTTTTGGCATAGTCAGGTTTACTGTTGAGAGATACACAAGATCTCTGATCTGAAGGGTCTTCCCTTCCTTTCTTTTCTTATTTGCGTGGTATGTGTGAACCACTCAGCTCTCTATAATGGCATCATGAGCCATCTCCAGATTTTGAATTGCCTGTTGTACAAACGATTTGACTCCTGGTGCAGTCAAGGGTTTTCCCTCCTTTATTTGTTGCGTTATGACAGGCATGTACCCATGGTTGAGCTCGAAGGGTGCAAATCCTGTAGAGCTACTTATACTGGAGTTGAGTGCGAACTCCATCATTGACAGCTTTGCTGTCCAATCCTTTTGATCGGGTCGCACCGTCACTCGTAGTATCTGTACTACATTCCTGATTGCCCTCTCTGAGGCACCATCAGTTTGCAGATGGAACGCAGTAGACATCAGGAGCTTTGCTCCAAGCATACAGTGCAATTCACACCAGAATTTCGATGTGAACTTTGTATCTTGATCAGAGACTATAGTCTTGGGCAGTCCGTGAAGTTGTACGACTTCTTGAATGAACTTCTGAGTGAGTTCAGACGCCTTAATTGTTGTTTTGATCGGTACTAGGTGTACCATGGATGTGAGGTGGCACAGTACAACCCAGAGGTAGTCGTGCCCTTCACTCGGTGGGAATGGTCCCACGAAATCCATGGCAATCAATCCCCATGGTTGCCTTGGGATCGGTAGGCTATGTAGTAGCCCTTGGGGTAATTGATTTGAGGGTTTGGTGGCCTGGCACATTGGACAAGTTCTGTCGAACTTGTCCACTTCACAGCCGATTTTTGGCCACCAATACTCCCTGCGGATATAGTCCGCAGTTCTCTGGGCACCAAAATGCCCAATAGCCCTATGGGCTTGATCGATGATCATGGTGATTATACTATCACCCTTGTATGTTGCATGGGGGAGGCATAACACCTCCTCATTTCCACGATTTTGTGTGTATAGAAGACCATCCTTCTCTGTGAATTGAGGGAAATGGCTTGGTTGAGCCGAAACCTTTGCGAGTATTGGCTCGCTTTTGTATCCTCTGTGAACAGCATTGAGGAATCCGGGTTGATCCCCATATAGCATGAGAGGTACTCGTGATGTCCTGGCAGATTCAAAAACTGTGGGATCCTCCTCCACATTGGTGCAAGGGGTGTCCTCAGTATTCTTCTCCATGGCTGAGGCCATCTCCTGTGCCTCCAACATACAGGTCTCCCATTTTTCAGCAAGACACTTGCTTTTCTGAGGGTTGGGTTCTCCCTCAATGGTTATCGCTTTTAGCTCAAGCCATCTATCCTGGGGAAGATCATCCCCTTCCAGGTCTAAACACACATCCGTGTTAGCCCAATCGATTTCTTCATCAGAGGTGCTATCACCCTCCTCTCTTTTGTAGTAGTGAGACAGACAGTCCACTATGCGGTTCTCTGAACCCTTGGCATAGGTAATCTCTGTGTCAAACCGTGACATGTAGTCGATCCAATGGATCTGTCTACTTGACAGCTTCCATTGTGTTTTGAGGTATTCAAGTGCCTCATGATCGGTAACGATCTTGAACTTGAAACCGAGGAGCTTGTCCTCCCATTTCAGCAGGGCTTCGATTATCGCAAGAGTTTCGCATTCAAATGTCCTATAGTTCTGTTGAGCGTCACTCAACTTCTTGGACATAAACCCTGTGGGGCAGCATGTCCTCCAATCATTTCCTTGCCTGTATAATGTGCCAACCCCATATAGGGATGTGTTACAAATGAGCCAAATTGGCTCTTCCTTTCTTGGGTCGATAGGCTTCAGGATTGGATACTTGCATGCCAAGTCCTTGATCATTTGAAAGCATTGGTTGTGGACTTCTCTCCACTTAAAGGGATGTCCGTTCCTTTGGATCCCTGTCAATGGCATAGCATACGCCAACACCTCAGGCATGAATTGTGCCAAGTACTTGACTAGTCCTACGAATCATTGGACTTCATTCAGGGACTTAGGCATCCTCCAACTACGGATCCGAGATATTTTGTCTCTATCAGCATGAATGCCTTTATGGTCAATTATATGACCTAGGCAGTCGAGTTTCTCAGCATACAGGTTGCATTTCTCCTGTTCCAGGTAGAAATTGGCTTTTTTGAGCTTGTTGAATACAATCTGGAGGTGTCGTTCGTGATCCTCCAATGTGTCACTGTAGATGAATATATCGTCAAGGTAGATGTATACACAACGTCCAATGTGATCTCTAAAGATCACTGTCATTAGGTGTTGAAACGTCGCAGGGGCATTGCAATCCCCTTGTTGCATGACCTGGCTAATAAAGGTTCCATAGATTGTAGTGAAGGCTGTCTTCCAGTTCAATCTGGACCTGCTCATATGCATTTGAGAGGTCTACTTTTGAGCAGTATTTCACTCTTGCGATGTCCATTTGGATCTGATCTTGATCCAGAAATGGGGTCACATCTTTGACTGTGTTATCATTCCTTTTGTGGCAGTCAATGACTGTCTGCAACTTTCCACTTTTCTTCAGGATGCATAGCATCAGTGCAGCCTGTGGGACACTCTTCATGACCCACCAGTTTGCGTCCGTGTATAGTCAGATTTTGTCTGACAGTTGTTGTTTTAGCACATCTGTGCAACAAGGAAGATGATAAGCATAATGCTTACTTTTCTCAATTAGTGGGATTCTATGATTGCTTCCTGTAAAGGAGGAAGTCTATTGACCATTCCTCCAAGTCGATGCTTGTATTCTTGGAACCATCAGTTCCTAAGTTGGGGAATATCTTTCTCCGTTAATTTTTCTTTTGTTTTTATTGCAGTTAAGTGCTGCTTTGATGATTCACTTGTCATTTTGGATGGTTTCTCCATACCTCCTTCCCCCTTAGAGCCCTCATGGGGTCATTTAGACCTCGCAGGGCTTGCAAGTCATTTGGGGTTTTGAGGTAGTCCTACCGGATTTCGCAAGCGAACATCCAGTATTACTTCCTTGAGTAGGGTGATTGTATTATTGCCAATTTGAACCTTTTGATTTGTGAAATTTAGAACAGCCTGCTGTTCTCGAAGGAATGGAATTCCTATGATACAATTGTATCGATTGATGTTTGCTACATCAAAGTAGATCTCAGAAGTCCCACTTCCAAGTTTGATGTGGGTTTTACCACCATGAGTGATTTTTGACCGGCTGCCTATGCAGCCTAATTGTAACGTGAGCTGTTGCTCTAATGGGAATACCTTCATCCCAGTGACCTTTGCAAATGCAGGGCTCATGAAATTACCAGTACTTCCAGTATCAATCATGATGTACACTTTACATCTGTTGACCTTCATCTTGATGGTCGCGCATCTGTGCATCTCTGGAGCAATCTGAGGGCAGGTGCCCTCCACAGCTTTATCAGCTGTATTTTTCATATGCATTGCATAGTGGAAAGTTCAAGACCCATTGGGTTTCTCGCTTTCCCCTTTTACTTGGATTGTGGCCATCTGTACATTTGGGTGTTCTGCCGGATTGTTGTAGTTGACGGTAATCAATCCGTGTGGTGTAGATACCACTACATTGTCGTCGTACATGACTATTTCACTCCTGGGTAGACTAGGAAGCAGGGTACTATCAATATTGATAAGTTCCCTTACTGCACCTTCCCAGAGTTCTGGTGAGAACCCATGGCGGTTCATTAGATGGGAGTGGTCTATGGCATTCTTGGATGCCCATCGGATTGCCCTAGTAGTTCTTACTACACAAGTAGCTAGTATTTGCAATGCGCTACGGACATGGCCAACTTGTAGTCCATGTCCTTCCATCTTGCCTTGTCACAGTTGTCCCATCCACGATCGTATTCGCGTCTTGCAACTTGTTGCATATATTGCTGAGCAATGGATAATGATGGAACTCCATCTATTGCATGCTCGGATACATGTTCTACCTGAGCATTGCAATCCGGGCACGAGTTACCCTTATGGATAGGGCCATAAAGTGGAGACCAAGTCCACTTGGGGGTTTCCATACCCTCATGGGAGGATTGTTCCTCCGATTCCATTGCAATATTGGATTCAATTATACTCGATTCCCCTGGGTGTTTGGGTTTGGGGTGGCTTTCTATTTGCCCCTCTTGATTTACCCAAACAGTCCCCAGTTGGGTGTCAAGTGTGAGCTCATACTGGTCAATCTGGAGCGCTGCATGTTGCTCCCTTTGGTCCCTAAGGTCCTGAATGAGAGATTTTATTCTCTCTTCTAGTTCGTCATTGTGATGACCAGCTCTGTTTAGAGCAGAATGTGTTCTGATTTCTTTCCTCTCTCACGTCTTTTTCCTCATCTCCGTAGTATGATGTCCTTACTTCTCTTTTGCTCCCTCCTACCAAGAGACTGATCGATACTTACTTGCTTTCCTGTCCTATTCCTCTCCTCTTGTACTTCCTCTTTAGTATCGCCTTGTTCTACAGGACTGTCTCCCTCCTTAGTTACCTCTCTCATGGTAACCATGTTTCCCCTACCTTCCACACAGTTCTACAACTTTCCACTTAGGTAATCCGTAGTACTTAAATACCCGCCCAGCCTGTACTTGTCTCCTCATTCTTGTTCTACGCAATCACAGTGTCAGTCTTACGAATCCGCAATCTGTCTGATTGTGACCTAGTCCCCTCATCTCTTGTTCATAACCCTAGCCTTACTTTGAGGACGCAGTGTCTCTTCGTGAGTACCTCCCTCAGAGTAAGTATTATTGACCTCAATGTAAGTCTGTCGACTTGCATAACAGAATGGACTGTCATGGTCCTTACTAGGAGATCAAGTCTCTCCTTTTCCATAATCCTTAGATGGTGTGCCATCAAATGGCAAGCTGCATGCAGACATTCATCTGCTGAGCTAACTGGCTCTTGGCATGTTCTAGTTCCATAGTCTATGCCTCTCTCGAACTCCTTGTTTGCGAAACGTTCAGGGAATTCAATTGCCCTCTCGAGAGATGGATTTCCCTGTTGTAAGGCTAGTCCTACATGTTGTATGCGGTGATTACACTCCTCACAGTACTCTTGGTGCATTGCACCATATTGGCATGACCATTCCCATTCTTGTTGGACAGGCCATGATATGCTCAATCCTTCGAGTTCTGGGAGTTTGTCCTCATGCATCATAGTACATTGGACGATATTTTTGTCCTGTGAAGATCCCTCTTCATGGCGCATGGTGCCATAGAAGGCGACTGGCTCATCATCGTCCTCTACCTCGGAATTTTCTTCATAATAGTCGAATTGTTCGTTCTCGATGTCCTCAAGGTCCTCTGTGACCTCTTCCAAGTTTTCTTGTTCATCCTGTGGCATCTCTTTCACCACTGCTTCATTGACATTTTCCACCGAATCTTCCACATCATTGGGCTGTTCCTGCACTTCTTTTTGGACTTCAGCTGCAAAGAGGCGATGTTTCGCTGGGCCTTTCCAGCCATCTTTGTGAGGTTGGTTACACTGGTCGGCCATATGGCCTTCTTTGCCACATCTGTAGCATATTATCCCCAGAAGGAACTTCTGGGGTTGTGCTCCCTTGTCATTGGTTTGGGTCTGATGGCCCTTAGTCTGGTGGTTCATTCCACCTTTCCCTTCTCTTTTACTGGGGAATCTCGTCTTCCGACAATAGATTGTATCCCCTTTCTTGACATACTTTGGGCCATTGCCCTTCAAGGAACTTCCGCTTTCCTTCTTTTCATGTGGGTTTGAACCACTTTGTCCCTGGGAGGATTTCCCTTCTGAGCCAGTGTGGCTCAACCTCATATGCATATTGATTGCCTTTTGGGCAGTCTCCATGTGTCGGACCTCTTCGAGGATTTCCTCGATTGTTGAGTGTTCAGTGGAGATTCTGCAAGCTTCAAAGATGCTCTTTATGATCGAGTGGGGCAACCCATGGAGGAATTTCCTCCTAAACGAATAATCGTCTGGTGCTTGTACCATCCTGTGTGCATGACATTTCAAGTCGTGGGTCCAGTGACCTTAAAAGTACAATAGTACTTTAACAGGTGGCTTAGCCACTCGTCAAAATTTTTCAGGTCATCCTGGCCCCTGTACTTTCCAGGTTTGGGCAGATTCATTGCTTTGACTTCCAGTCCAACTGGACCAGTCGGTTGACTGACTTGTTCT
>JBBPMO010000668.1:0-18956 GCA_038090315.1 Xanthoconium stramineum | reverse complement strand
TTGATTCAGATTTGAAAATCAAGTCCAGTCCAATTCTAATTGCCTTTTTTGGAAGGACCAAACCAGGACCAGTCCTTGAGAATTCAAATTTTACAAGGACTGGACTGGAATTGTTAAAATCTGGTCCCGCTTGATCTTTACCAGTCTAGGACTGCTCAGAACCACTGCAAAATCACTCACTCAGCATGGAGTAACTCATACTATGGGGGCTGTCCTACTAAACAACATTAGTGTTTAAAAGTCTGGTCTGGTCCAGTTTTTTAGCCCCTAAACAGTGCAACCGGACCAGGACTGGTCCTAGAAAAGTCCCCAGAGCCGGCAACCGGCAACTGGACCAGTAAAAACCGGTCCTAAATGGTCCTTACATCAGTTGCAACCAGTTGCAACCAGTCTTGTAAAAGACCGGTCCGCAGCTCGGTTGCGTGTGAAATCCTCGCTTAGATATATAGATATGAAAAATACTAGATGCCCCTGGCCTTCTACTGACCCAAAAATCAAAGGATTTGGTCCACAGAAGCCCAAGATATGATTGATTTCGCATTGTATATCATTTTTGGAGTAACCATAATAGAAAGTACTCTAGTAAATTCAAATAAATAGATAAAAATATGAGAAAAATAGGCTATATGCCCCTAAATAGGGGGATTATGGACCAAGTGACCGGACCTCAAAAGGACCGGTTGCAACCGGTCCACAACCGGTCTTTTTGATTTTTGGCAAACTGGGCAACTGGCAACTGAACTGATTACAATTGATTGCAACTGGCAACTGCCGTCCAGTTGCAATCAGTTGTGGTCCAGTCCAGTTGCCAGTCTTTGCACCAGTTGCCAACGGACTTCGAAACACTGGACAATATGCTAATGGTACTGTGTGAGGTATTTAGAACCAGAGTACAGCTTGTATAATTTCTGAGATGTCAGATGGTTGCAAGTCCTCACAACAGAAAGTTCCAAAGGCTAAAGATATGGCTGTACAATATACAAAGAAAAATAGAGTGTATTCCCAACCACCCAAGTCCAAGGCATCTCCTGCCCATAAGGCAAAATCAAAGAAACAAAAGCCTATTCCTAATTCTAGTAAAGAATCAACTGAAGGTTAAAGTGAAGCTGATTAATCACAACATTTGAGAAAAGGTAAAACATTTTTTAATATCACATCCTTGTAACTAACATCAAACCAACTCAACTCTTTTGTATCATGGCTGACAATAGATCAAACAGCTTCTCCATTAATGTCACATATACACATTCAATCCTACCCACCACTATCTCCCATGCCTAGCACATGTTGTCAACCTCATGGTCATGCTGTCATGTCCACCATCACCAGAATCACAAATGTTGAGATTTGACCCCACACTTTTAAGCAATTGTATTTTTGGAGATATACTGAATGTCATCACTGCAGTGCACATATTGGCCATAAAGGTACATTCATTATTCCTATGTATTCATATCACTCACATCTTGACATAGATTTGATGCTCAACTCATTGGATTGAATACTTTGAGTTACTTCAAGTCAACTGTGCCATCAATCCACCACTGAAGTTACTTCTTCACAGCAACATTCAATGGGGAACAGCTAATAGGATGTTGAGTCACTGGTTTTCTCTTCACCAACCTCTCAGCTTATTCATCAGCAAAGCTGATATTAGTCTACCAACTCATAAGACAAGCTTCCTCCCATCCACTTGTGATGACACTTCAATCCTAGATAGACTAGTGACATACAATAGATCATGATGTTGAGATGATTGAGGATACACAATGGTATATGTGAGATCCAAAGAGTGGTTGCAGCATGCTGCCTTCAAAATTCCATGGAAACCATGAATTGGATAAGATCAAATATAGACATCAGTCTGCATGGCTAGTCACCTGAGATCCTCTGAGTCAAGAGACATCTTACAACCCATTACTGTGTACTACCCACAAGGTCTCTAAAGTCTCTCTAGTATTGAAATTTGATATGTTGGGCCTAGCTGCCTTTTTCAGTGATAGTCATTTGTCCATTCATCACTTGAGATCTCAAAAGGCTTTTTTTTTCTTTTGCCTTTCACTGCTGAGGTGTTACTAGTTGGTGGATGAGACATGATAGTGCATGGTATGGATTTTGTACCCCTTCATGATATTCCCTATATTCTCCTCTCCTTTGATGATACACCACACATCTCCATCGAAGACTTCCTCTCTTCTCTTAACAGATTCCAGCACATTTTTCCTTTTATTCCAAACACCTCATTTCCTTAGATGAAACACTGACCTGAGCACACTTCCATGTTTCACTTCTTTCATCTTGATCCACTCCACTCCTCCACTGGTCCTTCAGTCTGCTGGTTTCCATTTGCTATCTCATATGCTTTTCACTTTAGATTCCACAACTACTGCACAACTGCACCATAGCACCATCCTGACCTTCTGATATTGTTCCACTTTGTTTCTTCCTATTCTCATTGGACAGCCAATCTTCCTAGTCACTATCTCTCTTATTGAGTGACTTGTTTTCCCTTATTTCACTTGGTCCATGTGCTGCCCTTGTATAGTATATAAACCCCTCCTGTACTCTGGGATTTCCCAGCTAGTTCTATGTAATTCAGCCTAGTTTCTAGTTTCCAGAGTTCACTCTAAGACCCACTCCTAATCCTTCCCTCAACTGGAACAGATCTCTTAGGACATTGCAACTCTTTTTGATATTCTTCCTAGGATAATACTTGCTCCTGGCAGGAGATTACTAATAGCCACTTCCTGCATGTCAAAAATTACAGGAAGAATACTCTTGACATGGGCCATACCAGAGATTACTCTATCGACACTCCCAGTTTACAAATGACTTCTAGGAACCAGGCCTAGACATAACAGTGCATCTCTGGTGCAATTCCAGGTTGAAGCATGCCACAGTGTGCCAACAACATTGTACTGCAGTATCCTGGTTGGAATGGTGAATGTCATCCCCAAGAGTGAATGATGTCTGTCTAGGAATGACAGGTAAGCAAGCATAGCTCATCATTGTAACTGAATCAGAACACATTCTAAAAAATATAGAATTGTCCATCACTCACCTGTTACACCATCTTTGACTCAAAGCATATGAGTCTAAGCAGAGCAAGCTGCTATCTATTATGCCTCATTCATTGCTTTATAGGATGGAACTTGATCCAGTAAGTCCAGGCAATGACTGTATCCCACCTAAATGAATTACCTGCCATCAGAGATCTCTTCATGCCCTCTATCTACATTTCCTATTATTCCAACAGTGATCTAAGTCAAACAACATTCATCATTCATGCCAAAGGTAAGTCATGTCAATTTCCACCCATATATATACACTTCTATAGCTCATTCCACCATCTCCTGATTGTTAGGATATGTTGTGAGCACTGTTTTTATATATCTTCACTTGCATTATACTTGTTCCACTTGGTGAATCACTGCCTTCATTTGCACCAATCAATGTCAGCACCATGTTGTGAGTCCAAATGGTCTGCCTGAGTGTGAAGCAGTCAGGAGTGATTGATGTCATGGTTGCCTGGTTGATATGTGGTGACAATGGCTTGAGTAAACTCAGGCCATATTCAATCCAACATTCTCAGCAGATTACATACAAGGCTTGTGACAAAGTGATGGGCATAGTTACAGTAATATTTGTTTTTGCTATGGGTAATTTCACAAAATGATCTTGATTCCATTACTGACACCACTGAAGTGGCCTTAGAATCAGTTTAGAATAAGTCAATCATCTTATTTGTCACACTCACATTCATCAGGGAAAACAACTTGTCTGATGATATCTGGATCTGGTATAACAAGGTTTAGCTAGATGAGCCAAACATCCAACATCAACATCATATTGCCCTTCTTGTTCTGGCTCAGAATAAGCAAGGTGGGTTTCATCCATCAGCATGCTCCAGTGGCTTCCCATTCATGCAATTATGATGCATCATACATGCAGAGTACACATACAAACAAAGATCATGTCACCCTCTATAATGACACCACAAGTTCCTTTGTCAAGCTATACATCAAAGTACTATAACTTCATGTACAAACATGCAGCTCATATTCATATGCTTAGTATATATTCTTTGTGGTTCAAACTGGCTAGAATGCACTATACTTGACTTTGACAGTTAGTGGAGCTGAGTTGAGCCATGATTCATGCAAAGCCCTTATCATGCCCAACTATTGTCCCTTCAACAAAAGATGAAATATCAAAAGCTCATCAATGGTCTCACTTTGATAAGACAAAAATTAGAAATGCTTGTTGTCAGGTCCTCACCTCAAAGGAGTGCAGGTATATTATGCTACAAGGGGGAAGATATCCTAAAGGATTGTTAAGGGTTCAGCCAAACTCCTATTGAAACAATTGAAATGGCTCATCCTGATTACATTTTACTCTCTGCTGATGCTCAAGTCAATTTCATTCTCATCAAGCAGACTTATGCTTTATCTCTGTTGTATAACCCATAAATGGCTTGCTTGCTAGTGGAGCAGAGATGTTCCATCATCTCAATCACACATAATTATAGAGAGGTCACTTTAAAGCCATGTGATCCTGATATCTCAGTTTGTATGATATCCATTTCAAGTGTCCACTGTGTTTTCAGGCAAGGGAACAAGGATTTTGATCAGACTTCATCTTGGTTTCATTAGTACAGATCCAATGATTAACCACATTGCAAACCATGTCATGAATTGGAAACTGTTTTGCAAGGCTATTATAGTGCTGAATTTGTTTGGGTTGGTGTAGTTTGAATTTGGTTTTGATTTTATGAAACATATTTGCCAAAACATTTTTGCTTGTGCAACACAAGCTGTTTAGAGACCAGCCATGCAATATTGTTTTTTTTTTCCACTGCAATACAGCACTGTGCATGCACAAAACATACTAATAATGTACACTATGCACAAGCCTGTATATTTGGTCCAGGATCTTCATTGCCTGGTCCCCACCAAGGCAAAAGCCATTCCAGTTATTTACTTCAATACAAAGAGATTTGACCAACCACATGGTAATCTGATTTCATTATAGCTCATATCCTTTACTTGTCAGTTATTGTTTGCTATCCATAGTATGGGTATGAATGACTTGGCTATGCAAAGCAATGAGTGAAGGGATATAAAGAACCTGTTGAAGGGAGTGACCAGCATAATGGTTGAAATAATGACATCTGAGATGTATGATGAGTGGTGATGCTGTTCCTCAAAAAATGATGTAGGGTGGATAAAAACTCATGGTGGCAAAGAAAACATAATTGGGGGTGAACTGACAACTACTTGAAGGAATACAGGTCTCAAACATAGGAACCAGAATGAGGGGCAGTGGGCATGGTAGATAGGCTGTGGCACTGGATAAATGTAACCAAATCCACCATCCCACCCTCTGACTTGTGCCACTGTCCAACCATCTGACCATCTCAAATGACTGTTTGACCATCAAACCATCAAACCATATGACCATCCAATTGTTTGAACATTCAACTATCTAACTGTCTGACTAGCATACTATCCAACCATCTGATCATGACTGTTTTACTGTCCAACTAGTGTTGTCAAGTCTGGTCCTAGCTAGGACCAGACAAAAACTGGCAACTGAAATATCATTAGTTGTAACTGGTCTTGTTAGTCAGTCTTGGTCTTGGTTTTTGTCATTTTATGAAATGGCAAGACTGCCAGAAGACCACTTTGAACCTGTTTTTTTTGCAGACTATTCACTTGTATGGTAATCAAATGATTTATTGGTACTACTACAGAAATAATAACTAATATACAAACAAATAATACAAATACAAACAAAACTTCATGCATTTTGTTCATGTTTATGTTATTTGTTGTGAATAATAGTGAACTCAATGACATTGGATTGGTGACTCACTCACTCTTATGTACAATTGTCAATCAAGTGGAAGACCAGTTGTTTACAATGGTCATATATCTCACCAAACCACTTTCATGTACTGTGTGATACCAGATGCATTTCTCCCCATCATCCAAGTGTATGCAAGCTTGACATGATCAACTATTAGAACTTTCTTCTGGATTGCAATTCCAGTTCTGGTTCCAATGGGCATTGCTCTTTCAAGCCTTGCATTCCTTTCTGAACCTTTTGCTGGTGCTAAGGATAATCTTGAGATCATTTGATATGTTCCATTTTTTCCAGTTTTTTTTTGTGAGTTGGCATAGAGAGTGATACATTCTTTTTGATAACTCTGGCCTCAAACTTTGCAAAGTAAGTATTTCATCCAAGCCTGGAACACATGTTTGCTCCTCTCTAATAGAGAGGAAAATATCCAGTCAAAACAGATAGCAGTGAAGTTCTGGTGTTTTCTCATTGGACATCAGCCTCAAAAAAATCCTAAGGTAATATCTTTGGCTCTTGTATCTCTTTCTTTACATTCATTATTTGTTTCATCTGTTTCATGATTTCCTCTGTTGACTGGTGGGTGAATTCTTCAATCAACCCAGTGAGACAGAGCAGCAGTGCTTCCCTCCATTGATACTTTCAGAAGCTGCCTTGCAAGAATGTGGAGTAATTTCCAATCTTTATGCACTTCTTACTAATCTTGAGGATAATATTGGCGAAATCTGAGCTCTAGATAAGTACAGATGTCAATACTACAACAAACCTCACTGGGATCCAACTCACCCAAATGTATGCTTTGAATTCTTTTCTGGATTTTTTTTTTCCACTTTTATTTTATGTAATAGAGGAT
Source organism: Xanthoconium stramineum (assembly GCA_038090315.1). NCBI lineage: Eukaryota > Fungi > Basidiomycota > Agaricomycetes > Boletales > Boletaceae > Xanthoconium > Xanthoconium stramineum. The sequence goes on along the minus strand of JBBPMO010000668.1, from coordinate 12,244 downwards.
TTTAATTGCTCTCTTTTCCATTTCCTGGATAAATTAAGTGGTTAGGGTGACATTCCCCAACTCATGTATGACCTCTTATCTCACACAGATTTTCTTGAAAAAACCAAAACAAAAAGTGTCTTTATTCTAAAACCATTTCTATAACTTCTTCTAACCTTGAGAAATGTAATTGATGTTATCATGCCCATGGTGTGCACTCACTTGGATTTATTTCCTCATCATGCATTTCCAGTTCCAGTTTGAAATAATCACCTGGGTCTTCCATATGCTCATTTGTATCCATTACAAATGGACTTTCTTTTGCCAAATGCTTTCACCCAATGTTATCATTATCATTTAGGGCTTAGATGTAGCATTACAAATGGCCACTTAACTCTAGCACTAGTGGAATTTCCTGCTTGATCAACACCTTTATATGTTACCATTTTATTGTTTGACAGTGGAACCCAAAGTTTTGAGCATATGGCCAATGCTTTTTTATTGTTATGAAAAGTATTCATAAATAATTTGTGCCAATCTGATTGAAATATTTGTCAGCCAAGGTGACCTGTACTTCTAATGAGTAACCATCATTTCAAATTACAGAGGTGCCCTGCTTTTTCACCACAAAAGTATTAAAAAAGTAAAAACAAACATTCTTTTTCCACTCTTTTATATCTTTCTCCTATTTGCATGGGGATAGGACACACTTCAACATGGCTTGGTACCATTCTGAGAGCCAAAAATGGTTGAATTCCTTGAGAACAAACATGCTGGTTTTCTAGCTTAATACCTTTGATCAAAAAAATGATATATTGATCAGTATTTGAACTCTGTTGTACTGATTCCTAAACTAATTTAACAAGGCAAACATGATGTACTTTCCATTTTAGGTTGCCTGCATGATTATCTCATGGTTGACATAAATTATCATACATTTCTATATTAATATATAGCCACAAAGCATTTGAGACCAGATTAATGAACATTATAAATCTGACCTTTCAAAACTCTAGAAAAGCTGAAAAAGTCCAGTTTCTGAATTACATCTTGATACTCTATGTGACCTTTCAAACTTTATATGACAATGAAAAATTCTACCCATTTTTTGTAAATCAATTAGGAACACATTGAGGTTATGCCTTGATTTGAGCCATATTATGCATTTTCAAATATCCTGAAGATGTACAATAGCACTATGTTATTTAAAAACACTCCTACCAATTGTGTATTTTCAACATATAGTAAAATGTATAATAGATAGCTACAATGTATACACCTAGTGGTATTTTTATCATATTGTTTTTTACCATGTTAATCAAATCAAATTGTATAGATTTTTAAATATTTTTTTTGTTTATTTTAGATATTTTTTATAATTTAAATTGAATTAAAAGCAACATCAATATATGTATATATTTAAAGATGTTTATTTTGTGCATTTTTAAGAGATTTGAAAATGTACAAAATAGGAGATTTAAAATGTATCCAGGTTTCTATATTGTTGGATTTACTTTATATATGTTGATTAGTATTTGAATTGAATTAATAAATACCAGATTAATGTATGTTTGGATTTTCATATGTTTATTTTGCCCATTTGTAAGAATTTGAAAAATGTGCAATATAAAGGGTCACAATATATATAAATCAATATCTTGTCTGAATTATTTTGGCACATTTATTCACCATTTAAATTAAGTTTACAATAATATGAATATATTTTTAGTTATAATATGGTTATTTTCATCCATTTTTAAAATGTTAAAAAATATATAATATAAAGATTTAGAACAAGTACAAGTTATAATGTTGCTTTTTAAGTATACATTTTTCTAAACCTTTAAATTGTGTTAAAATATTGTTTATAATTGTGTGAATTTATATATATTTATTGTGCACATTGTTAATTTAATAAAATACACAATGTAGGAGGTTAGATTATATGAAAATTGTAATTTTATCTTCTCTATCTTATCTTATTTTTCCACCATCTAAATCAAATTCAAAGCAATAATAATAAAATTTTCAGCTAAAATGTGTTAACTTTATACCTTTTAAAAATGTTCAACAATTTGCAAAATATATACATAAGATATTAAAGCTGATTGTATTTGGTCAACTATATCAGAGATATAACTTGTCTTATCAAATAATTTTACATAAACAACAAAGGTAATTGAACTCCCAGAGCAGGCAGAAATGGATTCATGTGCAAAACACCACTATTAAAGTGCAACAAGTAATGAATGATTGTGTATGGTTGTACATTGAGTTGTAGGTGATTTATGAGTGGTTCAAACTACAAGAAGAGGAAGATACTAAGTAGATTGGTATTTAGAAGTAAAGTAGTATATTATCATGGATGTCAATGTGGGATATAAATGTGTGGAATAGTTAGTAAGTGTATATTAGTAGTAAATATACTGTAAGTAGGTAGAAATAAAACATAGAATGACATGCAACACTTAACTTGAAAGATAAGAGACTAAGACAATTAGTAGAAGTAAGTGTGCTCCAGTGAATAAAATGTAAAAAGAAAATATAAGAAATGAAGTGTTAAGAAAGGTATGATAGTGTATTGATGTGGTGTTGCTCTGTACTGGGGCAATTTACAAATATAATAAGTTGTGACTTAGGTAAGTGGTTGTGGTTTGTAGGTGCAAACAGTTATTTTGAATGAACTTATCAACAGACTTGGATTTGTGTATTACAGCATTGGATTACTTGAAACATAATTTCCAGTTGATGTACAAGGTATTACCAACACCCATAGCCTTCAAGTGGTGTGTACTTATGGTAAGTCATGGCAGCCTTTCTTCAACAGTGAGGTGCACTCACATTTATGCTCTCTCCAACAACTACAACATGGCCTTGGTGCTTGGCATCAACATTGCTCTCATTCTGATGATGACAACAAGGATGACTAATGACACTTGCCATCCTGCTAATGATGTTGCTGAAAAACAATAACAACAAAAAATGATGACAACATGAGATTAAGAAGACAACAAGAAAGATAGTAATGACATGCCTTGGTCTCTGATGATAATGTGGCCTTGCCATAATGCTTGCCATCACCCTCTTTGCTTTCTTTCTCCAATGATGTCATATACTATACATCTGACCAAGCCAACTCCGACCCAACTCCAATGTTATAGCCATGAACTCCAATGTATTCTTGCCCAGGACTCTCTTCCAGACCTCTGGACATGTATTAGGGTTCCCTCTCATCATCCTCCATTTTGGTTATCCCCTTTTGTACTAAGATTTAGTAGCATTCTCACCACTAATCTTATGAACCTGTGTCACAGTTCTGCATTCCAGACAGCTGGTGCACAGCCTTAGCATTCTATATCTGTTCCTGTTATTCAGCTCCATTCTATGTTACCAATCCTGTACACCTCCATAGTATAAATACTGTACCCCCAAGCCATGTATTCCCCTCAGTTTGAATATCAACTAAAATTCCACTCCCTTCTGATCCTCCGCTAGAGTCTCTGACTCTCCTCTGAACACTACTCAACTTCGTTACTGTATGATGTTAAGTCTTACCTCCGAGTTATCTCCACATTCTGAAATCCGGAACAAAGACTTGACAAGGGTGCAGTGCTCCTCTCCGAGTTGCTGAAGTCAAGTCCCATCTGACACTAATCTCCAGATGTTCCAGAGATAATTCTGGAGTTAACTGGTCTTGACAAATGACAAGGACATGCTAACACTTTTCATCTTCCTCTTCTTGATGATAAATGCTGACATTTTGCCACTCCCTCACTTTGATGATACTGATGATACTGATGACATGCCCTTGCCATAAGTGACTCCCTTACAACCATGACATGCCCTTGCCCTTATGTTTGCCATCAGCCTCTCCCTTACAATGATGACATGCACTTGTCTTTGCCATTGCCATCAGTGTATCCCTAACAATGATGACATGGCCTCACCCTCACATTCACCATTAGCCTCTCCCTAACAATGATGACATGCCCTCACCATTGCCATTGCCATCAGCCTCTTCCTAACAACAACACTAATGTGCCCTCACCCTCAAGGACATCACAAGGACAATACTCCATTGTGCTCCCTGATGACAATGGGACAATGAGGGCCCCCAATGATTCCTCCCCTCATCCTAAGAGCAATGGCAACATGTGAGGACATGATGAGGTAAGCACAGCACAACAATGCTGTTCTTGGGATCAGAATCATGCTCATCCTAAAAGGGGTGATAGAAGCAATGGTACAACACACATAGTTGTGTGCATTGTGCCATTGCTTCTGTCATCCTCCCTCCCTGCTCATATGTCCATGGGTAAACATATACCCTTGGTAGGGATACAGGTAAATGATGGGTCAGGATATGTGTTGCACTGCTGCAACATGTGGGTTAGCTGTGCTCTTGTGTAGATGTGCTGATATGATGCAGTGGAGTGTGAGGTGAATATAAGGATAGAAAAACAGAAGTGACAAGGTTTGTTGCACTCAGACAAAATTGATGCAAGGACTTTGGAGTTGGCAGCATTTGCATTGAGCTGGTTGTGACAGCACATAGGATATATAGAAGGTAGTACAAAGTAGTATATAGTACATGTTTAAAGAAAGAGATCACAATGATGTGGTTGTTGCTATGGAAAAGGGAATAGTGAGAAAAATAAAAGTGATGGGGATGGAAATGAAAACTGTGTTTTATGCACTCTGGGGGTATGGTGAAATGTGTAAAACAACAGGTGAGATATGCAGCATCAATTAGGGAAATAAATATGGATGTACTGTTCTGCACATTTTTGAAACCCTGTAAAATGCATAAAATGACATGTTAGAAACATAACATTGGTCAGGGTTTAGAAGAAGGACTTTCAATACACCATTCTGCATACTTTTGGGACCCTGTAAAATGTGCAAAATGGGAACATAAGAAATGGACTTGAAAGAGTTGAAAACCCCACAAATGATCCCTGACATAAAATGACTAAGCAAGAACAGATCAAGAAAGGGAATGATAGAGACTGACCTGACATGAGGGGGGTGAACAACAGCAATTGATGATAACATGACATTTAAAGCATTTCAAGGACACTCCTAACATGCAAGAAATAATAAGGCCAGCAAGGCATTTCAAAAGATGAAAAGTTCTTTTGTGTATTTTTGGTACCCTGAAAAAGGCAGAGAATGGGCTAAGAAAAATAGATAATCAGTAGAGATGAGGGGAATGAACCAAGTATGGTGACATTATAACAGATAAGCAATGGAAGGTGTGGGATTTGAATCCAAGATGGGGTCTGATGCATTTCATCAAGAGATGAATACTGACAACATAAAGCATGAACAATGGTGTCACAACATCCACAAGGGAAGCGAAGGGGCTGAGGCTGTCTGGACAAGAGCATAAGTAATGAGGCGAGATAAATAAGTCATCTGAGTGCATTAAGACCCATATATTCCAAAAAACAATAGTTAAATTCCAATTATGAGTTATAACTGTCTACAATGACTACAGACATGACAAGATGACCAAGAAAAAGAATAGAGGTGAAGGGAGTGGTGGCAAAGGTGCAAAAAAGATGGAAAGGTGTGCAACAACATTTGTTTGGTGTAAAACAAGAATGCTGATGGTGTGACGGTTTTTGTAGGTCACTGGTGCAGAGTGCCAGGACAAGAAAGACAAAGGTAAATAACCACAAACATATGTACAACAGGAAGATACTGATCTAATGACATGCACAAAAGGTCAAGGATACACTTCACCTGGAAAAGCAACCAAGCAGAAATAGACAGCTTAAAAAGTCTGTCAGAAGGAAGTGGAGCCTGAAGCTGGACCTGATTGAGCATGAGATAGAGCTGTGGTTTGCAACATGGAACCCACATCCACTAAAACAAGAGCATATAAAGCAATTCATGCATTCATTTCTAACAAAGGTGGCAGACCAGTTCTCACACACGAAGGCAATACTTCTGGTAATATCAAAGCAGGATGTGATGGAAGAAATGTATATAACAACATACAAGGCAGAATTGAACCAGCAAAACCAGCTTTCACTGTTGAAGTTGGTGGCAAATGCAAGGGGAAAATGAATGCTAATCACAGCTTGAGGACAGCACTGACTGCATGTGGTGATCCAATGGCAGAAGATGTTGCAGAAACTGTACACCAAGCTGGCCAAGAAGCAAAAGATATTGGAGGAGAAGGGATACAGTAACTTTGGATGAGATCCAGCATGAGAACAAAAAGCAAAAGCCAAAATGGGACATGGTGGAGGAGATGCTAGTGCTTGGTGGCCATTGAATGATTGTACTATATGATACAGATAAGCATCCATAATCCCTGCCCATTAACCCTCACATCCAAAATGGTATCACTATTTTTTACATTTTCATATCCCTGCAAAATATGTGAACAGGTTGACATGGATATCATGCATTCCAGCACACATCTGGAATGTGCAAGACTCATGGTTGCCATTGCAATAGGTGATGTGAACACAAGCATGAGGTGAAGCACTAAGAAGATCAATTACAGAAATGGTCACAGAAGACCTTGGACTCCATTTGTCTGAAAACCAAAGCAAGCATGTGTACCAACAGACACCAGAAGAGGGATTGATCCACATGTTCAGAACAATGAAGGTTGCTGGAGAGTCACACAAGGATGTCAAGCTGAAAGATAAGGTGACAGGCACCCTGTGAATGTGGGCAGACATGTATCCCAGGACTATATCTGGGAGTTCATGGAACAGGTCAAACTGATGGGAATCCATATGATTGATGGCAAAGGCAATATGATGCTCAACCATCTTCATTGGTCTTTGTTGGACACATTGGATGGGGTAAGTCATCATATTTCTGTGCATTGAACCATCTTGGTTTGTACAAAGGAAGATACTGACAAACTACACTTGCATACATGACCACACACATGGAAAAGTATGTGCAGATATATTTCAACAGTATGCCCATCAACAACATGGCCATCAATTGGTTTTCCGGTTCTCAAGGGAAGGAAGCACACAAAAAAATGAGGGCTGTGTACTGTTTGATCTCAGATGTGGGGTACAACACACATGAAGGGCTCAAAGGAGGCTGGATATGCTGTGCAAGCATGCATAGATGCAGCATTTGTCCACAACCTGGATGTGGAAATGAGCATGGAGTACTTGTTTGCCAATCAGCAATTGAACTGATGGAAACAGGAGTTGGGATCATACTTCAGCCAAATCATTGCCAAGTTGCCCACAGTTATTAAGGGGATTCTAGAGATGGATGAATCTATGGATGACAACAATTGGGAGTTGCTGGAGTCACTGCAATGGTGCATCATGAAGGTCAAGATACTCAAATATATGATCAATATGATGAACTCAGAGAGAATGTTGTTGGCCATGCCATTCATGACATGTAGCATCTATTCCCACATTGCAAGATTGTTGGAGATGGTCAACAAATCACTGCTGGAGGTATGTTTGTTTCTACCCCTTTCTTATACATCCATGGTCTCCAGGGACATGTGAACACAATTCACACCCCCAAGGAGTGTTTTGTACATTGCATGGGTGTCCTATAATGCATGAAACTCACATCCATGTTTTGCAGATTTCCATGGCATCAAAAAATGTGCAAAACACTGTCCCTATCACAGCATTCCTTTTCATGTCTAAAGTTTTGTCTGCTCATGCAGTCACTCATATCTTGCCACAGTTTTGTTGTTGGTGGGAGCCATTTATCAACATGGACTCCATCATTGGGAAGTACTGAAAGACCAGATCAGCCTCTGCAGTGGCTGTGAGGGCTATATATGGCCATCAGAAGCTCAACAACAATTGCACAACTGCCAACACAGCATGTTTGGTGAGCCCATCCCACCTGTTCTACACAACCATGATCAAACTCACTTGTTTGCCACTGTCACATAGGTCATCTATCTTATTTGGACAGAGTATACATTGTTAGTTAACATGCAACTCCAATTCAAACAGTTGTTGATCCTGCCATACATCAAGATTCAAAATAAACAACAGACCAATGTGATGCTCATCAGGCCACTGTTGGCATTGCTGCCAACAAGAACAAAAATGCCTCCACTGCCACTACAACGAAGGGAAAAGGAAAGGGGAAAGTCACTACAGAAAAATGGAAGCATGATGTAAAAGGCAAAGGCATGGCCTCTGGAAAGAAGAAGGTCATGGAAAGCAAGGATGAAGCCAACAATGAAGAGGAGGGAGGAGAGGATGCTGGATCTGACAGCCCATATATCAACAGCTCTGAGGACATGCTTGACAATGGTATTGAATATGAAGATGAAGATGATAATGAATGTGAAGCTTGTGCTTGTGCTCACCAGGAGAACACTCTCAAAGGCAGTATGCATTGGTTGACAAGAATGAGGAGTTCAACAAGATTCAAAATATCCTCATAGGAAAGAAAGAAGATGCCAAGAATGCCCCAACCCCAATGCCCAACTTTGAGCATGCCTCTCCCAGCTTCCTGCACACCTAGAAGAAAGTGTCATACATTTTAAGCAACCAACCCCACATTGCCAGGCAAGGACTTCTGCTCATCAACTGGATGATATGGGAGTGAAAGGTAGTCCCAAAAAATTCATTCCAAAGGGTGATGTGCACCTTCACAGCAGCAGCAATTGCTGAGTCTGCTACCATCACCTTGTACCACCACAAGCTCATTCTCTGCCATGAAGACAATGGTACTGCAATGCTGTGGATCCATGCCCAGCTGGCATTTCAATATCACATGCTTCTGAGGGATGCAGGCAATACCAGCATGTTGGTCCAAATTACACTCAAAAACATTGTTAGATCAGCATCCCAAAGTAAGAAAGCAGGTGAAGGTGTGGTCCTTACTAAAGGTTGACTTCCTCCAATGGACTCCATTATGTGGGCAGATGAAATCTACCCACTTGTTCCTAAGGGTGGCATTGCCCAGCATCTTGTCAGCATCAAGGTCCTATGCCTTTAATGCAAATGTGCATTCAAAACACAACAGCAGGTGTGCATTGCCTGACATGACCCTACAAGCAGCACCAGCATCCATGAAAATCCATCTCTGGATTCTGTGGTTGTGTCTGCCTTGCTTGCCCTTATCAAGATCAGTACCTTTTGCTTTTCATTCATATCCCATTTTGCTCACACTCTTGCTTGCTGGCAACTCAAAAGGCATTAAATCAGAATGAATACCATCAGCATGTCAAGGCAACACAAATATTGGACTTTAATCCAAACAAGGTGAGGGCACTACATCAGTGGCTTCACATTATGATCAGATTTGATATGCCTGGTAAGCAAGCCAAAGATGGTAATGACTTCATTATGTAAGCACCACAGACCCACCATTCCCTTGATGTTCCAACCAAGATAGAATCCATTATGCACCTGAACAAGCTGGCCAAGCAGTTTGAGAAGTGGATCAAGAACCATTCAAAGGAACCAGAGCTGGGAATGAAAGTGGCAACAATCAATTCAACTTCATTAAAAGTGAGGTGGGCAGATCAGGTGATGATGACAATGATGGGACAGAAAACAGCACTAAGGATGTGTTACGTGAGTCAACAGACTTGCATTCGAGGGGCAGGGGTTTATTTACTCTGAGGGAGGTACTCATGAAGAGACACTGCATCCTCAAAGAAGTCTCAAGGGTTAGAACAAGGGACGAGGGGACTGAGTCACAACCAGATGAGTTGTGGATCGCAAGACTGACACTGTGATTGCATAGAACAAGAATGAAGAATGAGAATACAGGCTAGGTGGGTATTTAAGTACTATGGATTATCTAAGTAGAAGGATGTAGAACTCTGTGGAAGGTTTGGGAACACATGACTACTGTAAGAGAAGTAATCAGGAGAGAGGATAGTCCTGTAAAAAGAAGTAATACTAGAGCGGAAGGAATAAAGATGAAGAGGAAGAGGGAAAAGCGAGTAAGTAGTGATCAGTCTCCTCATGATGAGGAGCAAAGCGGAAGTAAGGATGGTGTACTACAAGAACAAGGAAGAAAACATGGTGGAGAAACAAGATCATAACATTACCCCCTTTATACATTCAAGCCCCAGGCTCAACATACCTTAACCTCTCAGTCATCATCCACAAGGGTATTGAGGTCATCATCCTCCAAGTAGGATCCAGCATAAGTGTATTGAGCTTCAGATTGGGATAAGGGGTTGATTGGACAGTTATCCACCACATGTCCTCATTCATCACACCTTCCACAGATCCAAAGATTGCAGATATCATCGGAATGTCCCCATTGATGACAGAGATTACATTGGGTTGCCAGACAATGATGAGCAGCATGACCTGGGGCCATTTGACAACAGGTAGGACAGGTGTAGAGAGAGCATTCTGTGCCATGGTGACTGAGATTAGAACAAATGTAGCAGTGGGTGGAGGCAGTGGATGGCATGGAGTTGTGTACCAAGACCTGGGAGGCAGAAGAGGTGATCCACTGTCCTTCAGTGACCTGGATTCGGCTTCAACTACCAGGGAGGGTGTAGGAGAAGTGGGACGTGAGGAGATTCGAAGTGTCAAGGGAATGGGGGAGGGGGAGCTGGTGGTTTGTCCATGGTAGTGCTGTTGTTCTGCTTGAGTGAGGAAGAGGTAGATTTGGTGGAAAGCTGGGTAGAGGATGTAAACCCCAGATGTCAAGAGGAGAGCAATCTGGATGGGCTGAGAGTTAGGTGGGGGCATATGGGAAGGTTCATAAGAGGGAGAGGTTGGGAAGTAGGACATGGGGAAGGAGAGGGAGCGATGGAACAATGGTGAATGTAGAAAATAATTAGAGCTGAGGCAAAGAAAGTAAAGGTATAGATTCCAAGGGAAACAGTGGTGACTAAGGTGGGACTTGAATGTTCTGGGTATGGTGTTGTGGTGGCCAGGTGCATCTACAGGGGGGTACTCATGAAGAGATGCCACTTCCTGTAGGTTTAGTTGTGGATGGGGCACTCAGACTCCTTGCAAAAGCAGGAGTGAGTTTTGGCGTGGTCAAAGGGGAGGTTGCAGAGTTGGAGGTATTTGAGCTGGTAGATGGTGAGTCCCAAGATCCAAGGGACATTGGCAGGTCTGATGATGGAGGAGTTGTCATGGGTTGAGGTGAAAGGCATGTTGTTGTGGTTAAGCAGCTGAGCTGGTGGGTCCACTTATAAGTGCTGAGTATCTCTGATGCATGTCAGAGGTTTGATTCAGGTTCCCAGGTGTTCTCTGACGATGGATATCCTTTCCATGTGGTTAGGTATTTGCGGCATCCCAAAGTGCCCTGATGTGAAACAATTTGTTCGACCTCATACTCTTCTTCAGTGCCAATCAGATCAGGTGGAGATTTTGAGAAGTTCAGACCATGTGCTTTGGTCTCTTTGTAGGAGGAGAGAAGGGAAGCATGGAAGACATTGTGTATTTTCCAGGTGGTGGGTAAGCAGAGGCAGTAGGTGAGTGAAGAGAGGACTTGAGAGATTTCGAAGGGTCCCTGTTACTTGGGAGCTAGCTTCCTAGAGGGATAGTTGAGATGGAGATTTGTTGCCTCCAACCACACCTTATCTCCAACTTTCCAAGGGAAAAAGTTCCAAGTGTTTTGTTCTTTCATAATCCGATGAGTGGTTTCATGTGCAGCTAAGGCTTCTTTTTGAGCTTCTTCCAGGGTTGTCAGGCAATTCTCCAGGGCTGGGAGGAAGGTCTTTCCCAGGGGTGGATACACTCTGGGTTCATATCCATGTAACAAGGAGAATGGTGAAACTTTAGTGGAACTGTGAGGGACAGAGTTATGGTGAAACTCAGCGGTGGGAAGGAAGTCCATCCATTTCCAAGGGTTGTTGGCACAGAAGATGTGAAGATGTGTTTCAATTTCCTGATTGGTCCACTCAGTTTGTCTATCTGTTTGAGGATGATATGTGATAGAAAGCTCGACATTGTAGTGGAGGAGTTGTGCTAATTCTCTGGCAAAGGCAGATGCAAACTGTGGGCCTCTATTGGATATCAGGGAGTCATGGAGACTGAATCATTTGAACACATGGTGGGGGAAAAGTTTGGCTACTCTTGCTGCATTTATGGTTTTTGAGCAAGGGATGAGAATTACCCCCTTCATAAGGCTGTGGTCTGTTACGCGAGTCGACAGACTTACGTTGAGGTCAATGATACTTACTCTGAGGGAGGTACTCACGAAGAGACACTGTGTTCTCAAAGCAAGGTGAAGGTTATGAACAAGAGACGAGCTAACAAGGTCACAATCAGACAGATTGCAGATTTGTAAGACTGACGCTGTGATTGCATAG
>JBBPMO010000667.1:0-19059 GCA_038090315.1 Xanthoconium stramineum | reverse complement strand
AGTACCGACTACTCTGCTAGTCAGTGTCATTGATCTTGAACGTAGCCAGTGCAGTTCAACATACTGAGTGCAAGCGTGCTTCAAAATAGACCATCAATTAGTTATGTTTCCAGGTTTGTGCAATGGTGCTTTTAGACCTACATAACCCAACAAAGACCGACGTAACGAACCTAACGAGAGTCAGTGTCAAATACATGCACGCATAAAGTCTTATACATACGACAATGAACAATGCTGAGACCCGGGTCCAAGGCCTGCACTGTAGTAAAGTTAGGGACACGGAATTCGCCAAGTAACTGTTTGGTCTTCACCCAAATGTTTTCTATCTTTGACGATTGTTAGTCTTATGAAACAAGAGACAGGAGGCGAAGTGGCTTACCTCTCTCGACAAGGTGAGAACTGGCATGCCAAGTCATCTTCAAAAACGAGAATGACATACTCCTATATGGTTTAACACCCACTGTAATCATATCCAACGGCGGTGATTATTATGACTACGGTGTCGGTCCATAAGTTGTTCTTTGACACTGGGTCAAAGTTAATTGACATACCAGCTGCGAAGCAATTCATCTGGACGTCCTGGACGGCGGATTCCAAACTTGAAGAGGTAGGCATATGAGAAACACTAGCAGCGAGCCTATGACAGCCGACAAACAATCGGAGAAAGAGTGGAGGCTGGTCGATTCAGAACGTAGTCATCGCTGCCCAGCCTCACCGGGCTTTCATGCTGCAGCGACTCCGAGATAAGTCGGCTCTTAACAAGTCCCGCCAACACAGCCCCCGTTCCTCTGCAAAGACCGCCACTTGCCGGGCATGACATCATTGAATAACAACTCAGCGTCTGTCCCACACGAAACTGCGGTTGCATGCCAGTGGAGCTGGACACGACATGCAAGTACCAAACCATCCAACGGCGATGAACATATGTAAGTCGAATGCAATCACGAAGGCTTTATGCCACCCTGCAGTACAACCATTTTCCTTCAATTGTCCACTGTAGCGTCATCCGTACGTCCTAACAATGGGCCCCGTTCATAATCCATGAGTGCCTCCGTTTGATCACCCTCGTACACTGTGGAGGCGTCAGCAACAAAAGATATTTCAGCGTCATCACTCACAGAAGGCCAGCTCCTCCAGAGTCCGTCCTGATGTCTCCGGGAACATGAAGTAGACGAAAACAACCTCAAAGGCAACCCACACGCAATAGCTGACGTCTTTCAGTATCCACCCGTTGCATTTTGATGGCGGCTTACACAATGTAGTATTTCCAGCCTATCGCGCCGCGCTCATTAGGATCACAGATAAGATCAACGAAGTAAAAAACGCACCCGCGGCCTCGATTCCGATAGGATCCACAAACTGAGTGACGAATCCTGCAATGCGGGTCCACCACTGGTAGATGGTAATACCTTTGGCTCGAGTGTGGAAAGGAAAAAGCTCAACCACGAAAGCTACGCATGTCGTCAAGAAGTTCATGATGACACGGATACTATCACACTACCCACTATATGTCAATGCGCAAAATCCCATATTATAAGCAGGACTGTATAGAAAGATGAGGCTGACAAAACACATGGTGAGCTTGGAAGCGCTGCGCTCTTCAACGAATGGCAACACTCACGCAAGCACTATTTGGGATGAGATTAGGCTGTGGGTCTGCGCATATTGTGCACTGGCCGTGGTCCAAGCAATAACGATGATTGAAAGAGAGATAGTAGACGCCTGAAGGAGGGTTTAGCACAGGTACGAGAAATACTCTGAGGTTAAGCATTACCCACCAAATATATCCTCCGTCGCGGGAATTGGGATACTGTCAACGCAAGAAATGTACCGTTAACAAGGCTCCAGCTACCTTTTGCGAAGTTTATGATATTCTTCGTCCGATTATCATGGATCCCGATGTTATCCAAGACTGGCGAGAGGAAATATCTGTAACCATGATAAACGTACCATTTGGCAGAATGAAAGAATGGGTAGCATGGCTCACGATATTAATCCATTGCCACTCCACTGGGTAAATAAACCAAGGAAGGATGCGATGATGACTCGCTTTTGCATTCCTGTCGTCGACAACATATCTTTCCAGTTCATCTCGGCGTTCCTCAGTTCTTCTCTGAGGGTCTCCTCAATCTGAGTAAACTCCACCTTCACAAACTCTGAGTTTTCGTCCCCTTCCGCATGATATTTTACTAGGATGGCATACGCTTCGTCCCCTCTTCCTTTAGAAACGAGCCAGCGAGGAGACTCTGGGAGGAACCCGACAAAGATGACTTGAAGTAGGCTGGGAACTGCTTGGAGGATAGACGGAATTCTCCAATTTCAGTTGTTGCGCATGGAAAAAGTCCCAAGGATCACTCCGGCCGAGGTTAAGGAGCCTGGGAAAACTCAGCTTAGTTCCCTGCCATAGTCGATGACAACTTTGACTTGCCAATTGCATATGAGGTGCTGAAAAGCGAGCCCATGGTTGCCCGTTCCTTGTGATGCGATAGCTCTTTGCGTCACTTCATCATGATGGACAACAAGCAACTCCAAGGAACTGCAACGCACCTCCAATTAAAGAAGAAGCGGCCACAATGGCGAAAACATTCCCAAAGCCCAAGATGAACCGAGCGATGATAAACATCGTAACTAAGATTCTGAAATGAAAACATTCTAGAGTTTTGGAGCATCGGTCGCTTACCATTCAATGCAGCTCCTTGCAGAATACCCCCGGACGTCATCAATACACTACCAAGTAGTATAGAATGCCGCCTCCCGGACTTATCGACAACTGAAGGGACGACCGGAACGGCAACAATAGTACCCAGCGAATAGATGGCAGACATGAGACCGAGCAAGGCAGAATGAGGATAGTGAAAATCTGCAATCCAACTCAGTTGTTTATGTACAATATGAGGTGGGGGACTATCTGACATTCAAGCCATGAAGGCACCGCCTGCAGACCGTTTAACATGGACCCATCAAAACTTCTGTAATTAACGTTACGCCATCAAAGGTGTACCAGGAAACACTTACCCACTCGTCACTTCCACTCCTATACACGTGAAGAACATCAAAAGATACAAGAGTCAGAGGTTGGGTTTCCTATACCACAGGACTTTGTCTTGCTGGGCAAGCTGAGAGACAATTGCATCGTGGCTGGACCCCCGAGAGGCCATATTGGGGACGACGCGAGGACGTATCTCGAAATTTGATGTTTGAAGTTCCTACAAACACTGCTTGGGTTTGCGGGCTTTTACAGGGGATCACGATGCCGGAGTGGTTTCGCGTGACCTCAACGCCTTAGGCTCTAGAACGTAAAGAGTGGCCGAAAATACATGCCTTCCATAGCCCAAGATACCGTTTGTGAGTTACAAAATCTCAGGTCCCCGGACCGGCCTGGGAAGTCGGGAGCAGACTGTTGACACCGGGGCTGGGTTCGATAAAGCGGGTGTTTCCGGTGACCGAACCAGTCCCGGGCCGCTGATCGCACCGTTGAGTCGGATCGAAAGTCACTGTTGCCTGACACTGAGGCCCTCTCAAAGCTGACAGAAGCACGGATAAGCATTGCCAATGTCACTCCGGATCAGTGCAAAACACTTCAAATTAGTTGCTATTGAAAAATACGTATTCTACTATTTCTTGTCAGCGTGCCGAGCAGTTATGAAACACAACCGCATCACTTATATAGTAGGGCACTCCCGCGCCGGGTCACTCAACGGCCTCAACTTGTGTGAACGGCCAGTGCACGTTGGATTGCTTAATGAGTACATAGCACGGGTACAAGAATGCCAGAGCTACTTAATGACCATGTCTCAGATGCACATCGTGGCTCGTGGGTTGACTTCCTGCCGATAACTGAGCCGGTGGCCACGATCAGCAGAATGTAGAGAATGCTC
Source organism: Xanthoconium stramineum (assembly GCA_038090315.1). Classification (NCBI taxonomy): domain Eukaryota; kingdom Fungi; phylum Basidiomycota; class Agaricomycetes; order Boletales; family Boletaceae; genus Xanthoconium; species Xanthoconium stramineum. The sequence goes on along the minus strand of JBBPMO010000667.1, from coordinate 15,181 downwards.
ACTACTATTGCATGAGTGGTTGCGCTCGAATGGCGGCGATCAATGTGGGAAACGAACGATGGAGCTCGAAAAGTCGTGGTCATGATCGTAGTGGAAAAAATGAGCAGTCGCACTTGAATGACGGAATTCAAAGCGAGGGATGAGCGATCGGCTCATGGGGCCGTGATCGAGGTGGGTGACGAGCAGCCACACTAATGGATGCGGTTGAAGTGGGAGACGAGCGATCGCGCCTGGAACAGCACAATCGATGCAGAAAACGAGCAGTTACGCTCGAGTGAACACGGTGGGGATGGGAAATAAGCGCTGTGTTTGAGGAGATAGAGGCAACTGACGTTCTCATAGACAGTACTGTCGACGCAAACTATGTGACTGGGTACTTAGGACCAGGAAGGCAGTAAGTAAACATCAGAGTCTGAAATTGAAAGAGTTCGCGTGTGTCCGAGCCACGTGACCGATATCAACCAACTCGGAGGCACGCACTGAATTTAGCAAGACCAGTCACTGATTATATGTGACTTCATTTCCTTCAGTGTGACTGTGGCAGTCATGCCATCTTCACGGATTCAAGAAGCAGTAGACTTTCGCCCAAGTTATGGTAGATTGAGACTGTACAGCCAGCCGCCAACCTGGGGTAGAGTTCGCTTGGACTATCAAGTGATGTGCGAGTCCAACTAAGTACTAGTTTCTATCACTCGACCTGTGTATTGTGAGCCAGCTGTCACACTTACATGCAGGACTGGCTTGCTTGCTACAGACTTGAAATTGCAGAGTTATTCCTCCTCGCTGAACAGTTTCAGGACTGTCCTCTATCAGAGACTCATAATGTCTAGATTCTACATCTCGATCTCCTCATTGTCACACAGCGTCTCTACCTCACCATGTCTCAACGCTGCTTGTTCGTCCTCGAATACTATCAAGTACCCATGAGAAAATTCAAACATACCCTTCAGATAGCATTAGACTTACAGAATGTCAACTCCTCGAGCGTCCGTCCCGATGTCTCGGGAAACATGAAATAGATGAACACGACTTGAAATGCGTTCCATACACAGTAGCTAACATCGTTTAGCTCATATCCGTTTACGGTCGCAAAGGAGAGCTTACACAATGTACCATCTCCAACCTATTGTCTTCATCAGACTACAAGCCAGGCGGATGAAGTAGGTGAACGTACCCGCGAGGTCGATACCAATGGGATTCACCAACTGATTAATGAACGCTGCACCGCGGCTGCACAACTGATAAAAGGCAATACCTCTGGCTCGAACGTGAAAGGGGAAAAGTTCGACCAGGTAAGCTATTTACACCCCAGCGCATTGTGTCAAAGGGCGGGACAAGTTGATATGAATAGGTCAATGCTTACTGAAGGTCAGGGCGGTGAATCCTATGTTGTAAGCCAGATTATACAAAAAGATGAGTCTATAGAACTGGTTGTAAGTATGCAAAAAAGTGTTTCCATTCACATGAAGACTCACACGAGCACCACTTGAGCAGAGATCTTGCTTTGCGTGAAGGAATACTCTGCGCTAGCTATAGTCCAAGCAGCAAATACAACAAAGATTGATATGGCGCACACCTAAAGCTGAGGTTAGAGGAACAGTATCAGAACGGCTCAATACTCGTGACTTACTAAAAACACACTCCGCCGAGGGTATCTAGGTACTATCAGCACAATAAATGTGCCATTAACGAAGCTCCAACAAAATTTGGCAAGGTTGATAAGTTGCTTCGACCGGTTATCGTGGATGCCAATGGTGTCTAAGACCCGGGAAAGGAAATGTCTGCACGGTCTGCACTTCAGACAGATCAACAAGGATCAAAAGTAGGACTCACAAGATCAAACCAACTCCACTCCACTGGGCAAACATAGCGAGGAAAGACGCAATAATGACTCGCTTCCGCATTCCCGGCGTCGATAGTACTTCCCTCCGGGTCATCTTGGCGATGTTCAGTTCCGCTTCCAGCGTCTCCTTGATCTGAGCGTACTCTGCCTTGACGAATTCCGAGTTTTCGTCACCCTCAGCATGATACCTGACAAGGATGGCATAGGCTTCATCCCCTCTTCCTCTTGATACAAGCCAACGAGGAGACTCTGGGAGGAGGTATAAGAAGAATACTTGAAGTAGACTGGGTAGTACTTGAAGGAATGATGGAATCCTCCACCCCCAATTGCTGGTCATGGCATACGTCCTGAGGGTCACCACGGCAGCAGCGATGGCACCTAGGAAGGATCAGCTTTATGTAAACGCCTAGTTGACACTATTTCAATTTACCAAGGTCGTAAGAGGTGTCGAAAAGGCCACTGATGACTGCTCGCTCCTTGGGATGTGAGAGTTCTTCGCGTAGCTTAGTGCCTAGTATTAAATTAAATTAATTCTGCCTCACCGCCGATCAGAGAAGAGGCAGCTACGACGCAGAAGACGTTGGCAAATCCGAGTATGAAGCGAGCAACCACAAACATCATAACTATTAGGTTCAAGACATCAAGTGTTGTCGAGCTTAGAAACATAGCAACCACTTACAGTTCAATGCAGATCCTTGAAGAATACCTCCGATGATCGAGATTGCAGCACCAAGTAATATCGGGTATCGTCTTCCGGTTTTATCGACAACGGAAGGGACAAACGGAACGGCCGCAACAGAACCCAAAGAATACATCGCAGCCATAAGACCCAAGGAGGCGGAACGAGGATAGTTGTAATCTGTCGCTGCAGTCAGTCCTGTCAAGCATCAACTAGGCGATCACCTTACATTCGAGCCATGAAGAGACAGCCTGCAGACCATTTATCATGGATGCGTCAAAACTTTACTTGTGTTAGTACCTGAACCGCGAGCTTAAACCGTAACGCAATCACTTGCCCACTCGTCATCTCCACTCCGAGACAGGTAGGAAACATCAATAAATATAAGAAGCGAAGGTTGGGCTTGTGGTACCAAGGAACTTTGTCTTCTTGGGCAAGTCGAGAAACAGCGTCGTTGTTATTTTCTAGTCGAACATAACTTCCCCGGTGCCTGGCGCCCCTCCATGAGTCCATTTCGATAGCGATGTGAAGACAGCGATCTTCCCTACGGGACGGGGGATTGTTTCTAAACGCCAACTCGCACGCAGTTTGACAGGAAAAGCACTGACGTTGACACTGGCTCAGACACAAACGCTGTGCCTTCCAGACGGCGATAGGACCTGTTGAACATGTGTGACCAGGCTCAATGGGGTAAGTGCCGTACGAACCACCGATAATGTGCGGTGTAAGGCCTTTGGGTTGTGTGGCAGAAAGGTGGAGATTACTTGAAGGGTCGTTTCTGCGGAGTCATCATGGTCAGGTCCCACGATAAGTTGTTTCATGCCTCTAGGCGGAAGTAATTCAGAATGCTCTCACGCTGAGCCAGAGTGTGGCAATACATAATAAAGCTCAGCCATAACGCTAGCTTCCAACCCTCAGACCAATCACCCCGATCACAAATTCTTCTAGGACAAGTGTGTTCCATGGTGCCTACATCACAGTTTCCCCATGTTCACGCAGTCTCTCGACCTCGCCATCTCGGACTACCTCTTGTTCGTCCTCGTACACTGCCAGGCATCCATGAGAAGGCTCAACATGTCTCAGAAAAATAGTGGACTCACAGAACGTCAACTCCTCGAGAGTTCGCCCCGACGTCTCAGGGAACATGAAGTAGACGAACACAATCTGGAATGCATTACATACACAGTACCTAACATCTTTCAGCATCTGTACGCTACGGTTCACGAAGGAAAGCTTACACGATGTACCATCTCCAGCCTATGTGTGACACATAAATTCCATCACAGCTACCAGAATGAAGCAGGTTAACGTACCTGCGATGTCGATTCCAATGGGATCCACAAGCTGATTAATGAATGCCGCACCACGGAGACACCATTGGTAGAAGGCAATGCCCCTGGCCCTGACATGGAAGGGGAAAAGTTCGACCAAATAAGCTTTACACCCCGGTGAGTTGCGTTAAAGAACACTATGGGTTAAGTCTTACTGAAAGGCAAGGCGTTAAATCCTATGTTATAAGCGGGATAACACAAAAAGATGAGGCTGTGAATTGTATCATGAGAATGGAAGCAGTGTTTTCGGCTCGCATACCCACGCAAGTGAGACTTGAGCAGATACCCTGGTGTGAGTAAACGAATACTCTATGCTGGTTGTAGTCCATGCGGTAAATACAACGAAGAGACAGATAGTGCATACCTAGAGGGGTGTTAGAAGAATGGTATTGAACATAACAACTACATTACTTACTAAAAATGCGCTTCGTCGAGGGTATCGAGGCGCTATCAACGCAGCGAATGTACCAGTAACGAGACTCCAAGAAAATCTGGCAAGGCTGATGAGTTGCTTCGACCGGTTATCATGGATGCCAATTGTGTCTAGGATCGGGGAGAGGAAAACTCTTTTTGCATGATAAGTGCCTCCGAAAGACGACAACCGAACGTGGGGCTTACGAAAACAAACCAACTCCACACCATTGGGTAAACAGTGCAAGGGAAGATGCGATAATGATTCGCTTCCGCATGCCTGGTGTTGATAATGCCTCCTTCCGGTTTATCCGGGCAATTTTCAGTTCTGCCTCCAGCGTTTCCTTGATTTGAGTATACTCTGCCTTGACAAATTCCGAGTTTTCGTTACCCTCGGCGTGATACTTGACAAGGATGGCGTGTGCTTCATCCCCTCTTCCCTTTGACACGAGCCAACGAGGAGACTCTGGGAGGAACCATATAAAAGATACCTGAAGTAGACTAGGTGCTACTTGAAGGAACGATGGAATCCTCCACCCCCAATTGCTGGTCATGGCATACGTCCCGAGAGTGACCGAAGCAGCAACGACAGCACCTAGGAGACAGCTTTATGCTTCGCATAGATCATCACCTTTTCAACTTACCGAGGGCGTAGGAAATATTAAAAAGGCTGCTCAAGACTGCTCGTTCCTTTGGATGTGAGAGTTCTTTGCATAGCTCAGTAAACCATATCCAGATTGAATTCACCAATGCCCTACCTCCAATTAAAGAAGACGCAGCCACGACACAGAAGACATTGGCAACTCCGAGGATGAAACGAGCAACGACAAACATCGTGACTATTGGATTTGAGAGGTATGCTTAAATTTCGCTCAAATTCCGAGCCAGATCGCTTACAGTTCAATGCAGATCCTTGAATAATACCTCCGATCATCGAAGTTAAACCTCCAAGCAATATGGGGTATCGCCTTCCGATCTTATCGACAAGGATGGGGACAAAGGGAGCTGCAGCGAAAGAACCCAGGGAATACATGGCCGCCATGAGACCCAAAGAGACAGAATGAGGATGATCGTAATCTGTCATTCGGGTCAATGCTTTCCGACATCAAGTAGCTGACAACCCTACATTCAAGCCACGAGGAGACGGCTTGCAGGCCATTTACCATGGATGCGTCAAAGCTTTCTTCATGTTAGCGTCTTACCAGTAACGGCATATTGGAATACGAACACTTACCCACTCGTCATCTCCACTCCCAGACAGGTCGGCACCATCAAGAAATACAAGAGTCGAAGGTTGGGTTTGCTGAACCAGGGAACTTCGTCTCGCTCCGCGAGGCGAGAGACGATCGCGTCCGAGCCGTTGCTGTCCAGCTGAGCATAATGTCCCCGTCTAGCTCTCCACGAAACCATCTCGACAGCGGTGTAGTGAGGCTTTGAGCAAAGATGGTTTATCGGGCCACGACATACGCGACGTTAGAAAACGCCAACGGACACGTGACTTGGAACGGTGGGCTCTGACTCAACAGCACAAACCTAGTGCCTTGCGGAAGTGGCGAACCTGTTGACATGTGTCATCTGGCTCTCGTGATAGGGTAAATATCTCACGAACTACCAGATGCGGGCCAGCAGCCAGTTGTGGCCGTGCGAACCTTTGTAGATAGTGCTTCTTCCTCTAAGTATAAAGCTCGAGAAAGCTATTTCCGTCAGTCATTAATCCCGTAACCATTTCCTAGTTTACCCGCCTCAGTTAGGCCAACGCAGTCGGCGTGAGACGGTGTTCATGCGTTCCGGCTAGCCGACGTGGCAGTGATTAGTCATCAACCCTAATTACACTGGTTTCAGTCTTTCGACGCGTACAGCAACAGTCTAGCGTTTCCTCGTTGTTTGAAAGATGTTGATCAAAGTCAAGGTGCGCCCGTTCTCAACGAGGTTCCTTTCATTGTGATACTGATATTTTTTGTTCTCTCAGACGTTGACTGGAAAGGAGGTAGGTCCTGCAGTAAGTCGACGACTGCACCCTATCTCATCGAGTGGCGTCTAGATTGAACTAGACATTGATCCGGAGGACCCTGTTCGTTCTGAGGTGCTTTCGTTAGGTATCCGCTGACTTCCTCTTCGCTGCAGATCACTCGGATCAAGGAAAAGGTTGAGGAACAATCAGGTGTACCACCCCAGCAACAAAGGTTAATCTTTAGTGGAAGACAGATGTAAGACGCGTTCTCAATTTACTATCGTGTCGGGCTTAAACCATGTCTAGGCCTGACGATAAGACTGCCAAGGATTTCAATATCACAGCCGGAGCAGTCCTCCACCTCGTCCTCGCCCTGCGCGGCGGATTTTGAGCACGTGGCCCGCTACCCCTTGTACGAAGGACATAGGCATAGGATCATAGAGCACGAATAATCTTCATTTTCCCCCTGAAACAATCTATTCGAGCAGTGCGCACAATCGGAAACTCGAATCTCCCTTGAGAATCGCTCTGATGAATCTACACTCACATCTCTGGCCCGCCAACAATGTCTGCGCCGGAGAGTAGCCATCGAAAGGTAACACTTAATCTAATCCCTCTCTTCACTAGGCAGGGTCCATGACATCCATCTTCGTTTTCAACGAGATCGTGTGTCCTCCCTGGTATCCCGTGCTTCCATTGGTATCGCGCGTCCTTTGACATCACCAAGACACTTCTCTCTGGCAGATACAAATCCCATCTCTTCCCCTCTTCTTTGCGTTCTCCGGAACCCCGGACATCATCTTCTGCTTCCTCAAAGGACATGACGCAACTTCCGCACAAGCTGACCCCAATGATCCCATCATCGAATCTGTTTAGCAGATCCACATGAGGCGTGATGCCTTCTCCGGGACGATAGAGATTGAGAATCGCCTGTCGTGCACGAGGTGGCGCGCCCTTGGACGGAAAGATATGATCGTGCAGATCGCCTGGAATCCAGGGCTGCAACAACGTAGATAACTGATGGAGCAGTTGGATCAAGACCGATGGCAGACCTTTGCCCATCTTTGCGTCGGCATCTTCCTCTTCTCCGTCCACGACTGTCGTGGTACGTCCGAAGAGCATGATCTGGTTGACGTCTCTGCCGTCGAAATATAGACGCATACATTCGCGTACGGTTTGTGTTGCAAGCTCCGGGGGAATGAAGACAGGTGGGACGAACAGCCCCGGGATAGGCGGGACACGCCGCATTGCCACGGGGATTGAGATTGGCGTGGTGAAGGGCTCGTCGAAGAGCGAATCCACACTGTCCGAGTCGGAATTCGAGTCCGAAGTAAGAGACTTGCTGAAACTTGGCGTACGAAAGGACATTGTCCGCTGCGATCATCGTCATGATCAATCGTTTTTGAGCGAACACGTACTTACTCTCCGGGTTCGCACCCGGTGGGATCAAGTTATGGAGGACCATGGGAGCGCTCTAAGTCAACATGCCTCGCTCTTCGTGAGAATGACGCTCTAACGCCGCAAAGCTGCATGGATAAAATCGGTGCTATAAACTTACATATATATAATACACACATAGTACTATCTCTAGCCGTACACGAGATCGGCACAATATCGATAGGAGAGAGAAATACAGAATTTAGACCAGTCGACTGGCATCTCGCAGGGACCGCCGATCTCTGGACAGTGCAGGCTCTGGCACCGTAATCAAGCTCTCCCACGAGATTTTTGTATAACGAGCAAGATCGCTCAAGGAACTTAGTCTAGGTGTATCTTTGAACGATGTTTCGTCCATGCTGTGCCGCAACCCGGAAGAGAGAGATGAGTCCGGGCGGGGCGGGGCCACGAACTCGAGGGACGTCCGCAATGAGTAGCGTTTCACCCGCACTTGGGCGGGCGAAGAAATGTGCTTTACTCTCATCGGTCCATTTACACCATCATTGGTGGCGGCGGCGGCGCTAGAACAAGCACAATATCCATGTTAGTGGTGAATTCCCGATGGACGACCAACTCACTCGAATGAAGATGCATTCGAATACCCGAGACGACAATACACAGACAAAAATATCCGGTGATAAAAAGCTCTTGCTTCCTGAGGCCAACCAAAGAACGCAAATATAACGAATGCACATAGAATATAAAACCATCTTGATGTTTCCACACCTATAGCCGTAATGGGTTGCCAGAGGTCGGTTGGGTATTGGATAACCTCAGAGAAGTCCCAGTGCGTCCAGCTCCATGATACGTATGGGACAACACCGCTAACCACGTTCGTGACGATGACGTAGATGCTCAACGGAACAGTAAAGATGATTTCCGCACAACAAAGTGCCATGAGGCGCCAATAGTGTCCAACACTTATGAAGAAGCCGGCGTGGAGTATGTTTTTCAGTTTCTGTTTCTGTTGAAAAGCCCTACGAAATGTGGGGACTGACGGGTTACACCTATTAGACTGTCAAGATCATACGACTAGTCGCAGCTACTAACCTGCATAACCGATGCTGACCAAACCTATGAGGAGCGGCCAGATGAAGATCAGAAAGTACGCAGGGATGCTATTGCCAATGAAGGGATAGCATCCAATTTGTTCGAAGATAATAAAGCGACGGGCTTGTACGATATACTCTGTTCGTTGAATGAGATTTGCTGCAATGGTACGGGGTTAGCTAGATGAATGTGCTCACGCAACGCCATCACAACGCATGGAAGCCCGATCCCGATTGATAGATCAATCATGATTTCGCGCCTCTTCTATTCGAAGGCTAAGGCGACATTCCCCCAACAGTCCAAGGTAACAAATTTACCTCTTCTTCCGCGACGGAGATCGTCTTTAATTTCGTCAAGTGGTAGAGGCGACGGATAATGCAAAGTGATGATGCAGGAATTCCGACGCCGGCTCCGACGAGATAACGAGCACCTAGACAACAACTTACCGGAAGTATCCAGAAACAGAGCAGGTGAACTTACTTATGTCGCACCACACAGGTGCCGAGTTTGCGACGTTATCGTTCCATACGATGGAGTTGACGAACAAAATGAGACACCCAAAGCCCGTCCAAAGCATATACATGCAGGCACCCATATGCCAAGCTGCACCAGGTTGATTCAATAAAAATGGTCAGACGTAAATGACTTACGATGCACATGCCAGGGTAATGGAAGACAAGCCAGGAGGAAGGCCAGAAAGGCGAACGTAGAGAAGAGTGAGTTGGGAGGGATCCCTGCCAGTGACATGGGTCTCAGTGGCGTAGAGAAAGAAACTTACAGGGCAATATCTTCTTATACACCTTGGTCCAGAACCAATTCCGCATGTGAAACAAAGCAGGATTGCCATGAAGTTCGGCGCATCTGGAAAAAAAAAAAAACAAGGTAGTAACAGCTCGAAATTCCTCCCTTGTTTCTCGCACTTTACGGGGGGCAATGCGCCGTTTGTCTCCTTGTAAACCAACCAGGGTCACTCCTTGTGGCTTGTTTTTGGCTAGCTGGTGCCACACATTGACCGACAGCCAATTGACGTGAGCCTCTCTGCCACAGCCTCAGTACCTGAATCAGCAAACCACCTATTTTGGCACAGAGTTCACACACTCACAATACTTACTATGTAGGACAGGCACCCAATCAACTTCATTATTCCTGATACGGTAGTAGTCAGGTCTGTAGGGGATAGTTACACCTCGGGCAGGCTTGGATAAGTTTGGACAACTTGGTTGACTCATAGTCTTAAACAAATTCCGCCTCAGGAAATGAAAAAGTCGTCAATAAATATTGTTTAACATATTCAGAAAATGTATTTCACTCAGTCAAATACGCTTATGCTTCCATAAGAGGAAGAACAATTTAGCTACATATATCCAAAACAATAACTCCGAGTCTGTGCCACTAACATATTTTAGCACTTATTCTGAATAAAATATCTATTATTTTCGTGTAACAGAGGTGGCGTCGGTTGTCGGATATGTCCATGGAACATATTGGAGATCTAATCCTAACTCGGGCATAGCAACCTGGTTTGAGCACGAGAAAAATACATACTTAGACTATGTTACAAGGGTGGTTTTTAGGTACATATTTGTCGACGGATTTTAACTCTGTTGCGGAATTTTGTGAGGGGTCCACTCAGGGGGCCGGTCAGAGGCCGGTCAGAGGGTACGCAAATAACTTGTAACTGTCAGTTGGCATCCGCGTCTGGTGTGAAAAGGACTATGCTCGTACCAGGATGAAGGGAGCCAGGGCCAACTGCAGACACCAAAGTGCCAGGCGACACGCAACACAAAGCAGAACAACCGCGAAAAGGGTGCTCGTTATTTCCCGCAGTATATAGAATGTTTCTGTCTGTCGCATGGTTGTCAGAGCAGGGGAAGAACAAATAGAGATCGACATACATGAACAAGACGGGTACGACGCTGGCACCAACATAGTCAATGAGAGAAAAATCATATAAAGATCGACCATACGCTTTCTGTTGACGTGAGACGCTTGTGTTTAGGTGCTGGTGCTGGTGCCTTCGCGGCTGGAACAAGGTGGGTGCGACACTGGCACCACCATCAACTTTGCCCAGTGAGAGATAGATCGACCACTCACGACAACGACGACCATTTTGAAGGGTAGGTGCTTGCAAGCGGGATTACCAGGGGTAGGTACTACCAGGTTAATAAAGGTGGTTAGGTCTATTGTATTATGGTCAATTGTAATGGAATCAACTAAAGAAGAAGCATACCTTGTCGAGAGAATAAAAGAGAAGCAGAGCAGGGTCGCCAAGGTGACAAACACCATAAGGAGTGCCGAAATCCTCTTGTCCACTAGACCTTATTTACGGAAGTCGTTGTAGCCCGCCATGTAATACTAGACCGCGGTCTTCAAGTTTCATTAGTAAATCACTACATTATTTATGGAAGTCTTTGTAGTCCGCCATACAATGTATATATCGTAACCTGCAGTGTTTTGACCACCACACCTTCGACTGCCGTTCGCTCCTTGCTATGGTCCTTTGCGTCTGTACAATCTGTGGAAAGGCGGGAAGGGAAGTCAGCAAGGAAGAAAAACGGAATCACCAATGCAACGACCTCGGCGAGTCTAGTTTAAAGAACCAGAAGAGCCATGGAGCGGCATCCATCGATGTATACTCTTCGTTCCTTCGGTTGTCACCAGCAGATCACTCAATAACGCTTGTCTAGACACACCTTTCCGAGATGATGGGCAGGCTATCGGTAGAGAATATGTCAGAGGCAAGTTAGGGGATGCATGATGGTCAAGAGACAATCTGACGATACATACTAGAATGTATCCATTGACCAACTCTTGCAGGATATTTTCAAGATGACACTGCAAGACGAAACCTTGGCTCCGGAGGATCAGATTTCCGCACCATTGGCCACGACACCAAATACCATACAAGATGCGGCTCCGCTGGTCTGATCCAACACTAGTCCAAATGAGACCTTCGCTGCGCTTGCCATCATAGACCACGAGCTACATGAGCGGACAAAGAAAATTTCCACACTGGTGGAGGGCCTGGACGCTCGAGGAATGCAGGAAACTGTTTTGAAAAAACTGGAAGAGGAAGAGGTTTGGTTGGTGGAGAACAGTAAGGCGATCACACACCTAGATACCACAGGGGATGAAGCAAGCGAATTGCTCTACAACAAATTGGCCAAAAACATGAATAACATTTCTGCAGCGGTGAAAAGTATCAAGAGGACCTTAAAGGCTCGGACTCCAGAGGACGGCGATCAAAAGAGTCAGGCTGCAGAGATAGTTCATACTGGTGAGATGCCTTTGGCGGTCGTATCTTTGGTATTGATCTGTTGACAGAACGCAAACCTTACCATGGCTTCCATAACGCCAACCCAACTATCCTTTTGGCCATGCTCATCGCACTCGTTCTGAACGTTTTCGGCCATATCACGTGCCCTTGGAGCAATGCCCTGCTAGGCCTGCTAAACCTCTTGCTCACCACGATCCATGGCCATCCAACTGAGGAGGCAAAGAGTCAATCGGGTGATGAATACCTCCCCGGCGACATACGTACGGTCCGCAAAAAATTCGAGCTCGATCCCTCCACTCATACTTATGCAACTTGTCCCCGATGCTGCTGCACATACCCTCCTTCCAAAAAAGGGGAAGAAAGTGTTTACCCTGAGCGCTGCACATTCAAAAAGTACAGAGGTAGCAAACCTTGCAGACACCTACTGGTCAGAGTAACAAAGCATGGCAATACTAAAGTTTCCCGCCCGATTAAACCTTTTGTGGTTCAGGACTACGGTGATTTTTTGGGGGGGTTGTTGAGTCGCCCAGGGATGGAAGAGGCATTGGTACAGGGAACACTGCTGAACGAAGCACGTCAACTCTGGGATATCAAGGATGGAACAGTGATCACCAAAATTTTTGGTCCTGACAGTAAAGTCTTCCTGGACGGATTGAAAAGAAGCGACCTGTGGTTGGCATGGAGTCTCTCCATAGACTGGTTCAATCCTCTTGGAAACAGGACTGCCAGGAAGAAGAAGTCCGTGGGCTTAATAGCAATGGCTATTCTCAACCTTCCCCTGAGTCTTTGTTACAAACCGGAAAACATCTATCTGGTGGGTGTCATACCTGGGCCCAAGGAACCTTCACTGGACAACATCAATCATTTCCTCCAACCACTTGTCGACTTCTTCTTGGCTTCCTGGAAGGCAGGGACTTGGTTCACGAAAACTATCGCTCACGCTATGGGCCGCCTGGTACGATCCATGATTGCTCTAGTCATCAGTGACTTGCCAGCTGCTCGCAAGATTAGTGGCTTTGCAGCTCCAACTTTGCAACATCTCTGCAACCTCTGCTGGCTGCAGAAGTCAGATATCGGAGAGTTTGACACAGACAAGTGGAAGCGACGTACTTTGGAGGAATACCGTGACACTGTCACCAGGTGGTGAGATGCAGAGACAAAGAAGGAACAAGACAGAGTTTTCAAAGAGACTGGGATATGCTGGTCCGAGCTTCTTCGCCTCCTGTATTGGGATCCCACTCGTTTCCTCGCCATTGACGGCATGCACAACCTTTTCCTCGGGCTGACACAGTTTCAGTTCAGGAATCTGATCATCATTGATAAGCAGGAAAATCAAACCTTGAGGAGATCCCAGGCACCGGTGTACAGACCTGCTGACCAAACACAAGTGGAGAAAGGGAGACAAATTTTGAGAGGCGATCCAATGGAAGCAGCGCTGTGTCGCCTACAGGTTCCTGTCTTGTGTGTGCTTCTAGAGGTGCATGGTGCACTGGGAGGTCTAGAGTCTTCACGAAAGTGTCCCACAAAGAAGGATATGGCCCACACGCTCCTGGTGAGCCACTTCACTGTTCAAATCATACTATAGCTAATTTAGAGAAGTCGTTACCATCTTTATCAGGTCATCAACAAATTCCCATGGAAGTAGACGACCAAGCAAAGGAGTGCGAGATCCTGGTAGGAGAAGACCTTATAGAGGAATGCAGTGGAGACTGCCAGAAGATGCAGACGAAATTGTGGGAGCCACTAACTAATGATGAAATCAATGAGGTTCAGAAGTGTCTCGGAATGATAACAAGACCAACCTGGCATCAAGGTTCACCAATCAACCTTGGTGAGGCAGCTCACGGCAAACTCAAAGCAGAACAATGGAGATCGAGCATCAAATTCGATCTACCTGTGACACTTTACAAAATGTGGGGGTTAGACAGTGGTGATGACGTACAGATTGCTCGAAGGAAGAAACTAGCCCACAGTACCATGCTCTTGGCTATGGCCATAAGGTGGGGGACGTCTCATGTCACATCTGAAAACCATGTGACGCAGTACTTGAAGTATATGCGTGCCTACATGGAATGCGTCAGGGTGATCTTCCCGAATATCGCTTGGAGGCCTAACCACCATGCAGCCCTACATGTCCACGAATTCCTGCTGAAGTATGGTCCGATGCATGGCTGGTGGATGTTTCCCTTCAAGCGGATTATTGGAAAGTTACAAAAGACTAAAATGAACCACAAAATGGGTGAGTAATCATGAGTTCCAAGGTTTAGAAAAACTCACCAAATCAAAAGGCGAACTGGAGGAAACCATGCTACTGAATTTCTGTGCGGGCGCAAAGGTAAAAGCTATCCTCCAACATCCAGAGGCTGCGACAATCGTAAAGTGCGCAAGCAATATCCTGCAAAAATGCAGGGAAACGCAAGGCGATACCTCTTTCGATGCGGACATTAGTCTCCTCCATGGAGGAGTGAAGAGCGACGGATCGAGCTTGGACACCAATTCTGCTGATGAAGAGGCCGTGGTACCTAGGGAATTGGAGGATGTTTTGATGCACCTAGGAGTCACCTATCGGGAGACTGGAATGACTGGAATGAGAGCATATAAACATTGTCATTTATCCGGCATACAGTTTGCAACTCACAAGGCATTGTGAACGGACTGCTACATATTCTTCAGGGATGGAGGCAATCTTCGGCTGGGCAGGATCGACATGCTCTTTGGTATCAAGTTAGCAGGTGGAAGGGAGGAACACTTCGCAGTAGTACGCGGGAACTTACCAATAACAGAAGGTATGGTGGACCCTTTTTGTCTGTACGCTGATTTTGGAGTGGGGCTGTGGAGGGAGGACTATGTGAACGACCTGCGCATTGTCCCCCTTCTAAAGGGGGAGATTTACCATGCGATAAGCATGCTGTGGGTCAACGGAGTACTTGTGATTAAACCTCTAGACAGGGTAAGCAACTGTCCGATCACCTCTTAATCAAACTCACCAGCTCAGCAGGCTTTCAACGGAGTTACCGAGGGAGAATACTAAGGTACTATTGGATTACAGGCATTGTTCTGTGTATGATGGTGAAGCAGTTGGTATAACAGTAATACATGATACGTCTAGACCACTCACGCCACGCCCCAAACACAGCAGCATTTTTTAAGTAATCAAGGAAGAAGTCGAGAAACTCTTCATATGGAACGGTTAAGGATGAAA